>NBIL01123876.1:8416-26347 GCA_002752925.1 Viola pubescens var. scabriuscula | reverse complement strand
AAAAAAAGGCGGGTCAAAAATTCGGGTCAGTTTGACCCGACCCGAATTTGAATGGGTCAACCCGAATTTGAACGGGTCAGTGAGGGTCATGCTGACCGGTCTACGACCCGTTTGACCCTCGGCCAAAACGGCGTCGTTTTGGTCAAGTGGGAAAAAAATCAACCAAAACGACGTCGTTTTGGTCACTTTAAAAAAAAAATCGACCAAAACGACGTCGTTTTACTTAACGGGTCGAAATAGATCGGGTCGGGTCGACCCGTCTATTAACGGGTCAAAGAGGGTCGGGTCAGAAACGAGTCACTTAAATCTCGGGTCTACCCGTTTTGACACCCCTAATCTCACATTTCACGCCCCCACTCACATAAGCGGTGAAATATATTACTTGTGAAATCTATAAATATATGGTATTATTGAGTTTTTAAGGATAAACACCGTGTTACTTATTACGTGAATGAAGTATAAAATGTGACAAGGGACAACTTGAATTTCCATGGCCAAGTCAATACCATTCTCAAATTTTCAATTATAAATAAACACAGCAAGAGAAAAAGGCATTTGAAGTTAAAAGACTGAAAGCACAACACTAAACATGGTTTACTCCACTTTTGAGTCCAAACTTGCAGCACTAGTCTTTTGTTGTCTCTGTTGATTTATTAGAACTTGAATCCATAGCTTTAGTTGAGAGTGGATGGTGGAGCAACTACACCAACAACCTCTCACCTCAGCATTGCGAATGGCCAGGTCTAGTTTGCAATGAAAATGGAAGCATCATTCCGATTTTTACACCTTACTCTTACAACCTTCACATAGGATCTAAGTTTGCAAGATTGAATTTTTCTTGCTTCCCTAACCTTGTTCATCTAGAACTCAGCAGCCAAAATCTGACAGGAAACATCCCATCTCAGATTTCTGTCCTGTCGAAACTCGAATACCTCGATCTCTCCGAGAATGATCTGACAGGTGAGTTACCTTATTCACTCTCAAACCTAAGTCAGTTAGTTAAGCTTTACATTTATGATAATCAACTCTATGGCCCTATCCCATCAGAATTAGGAAACCTTAAGCACCTTGATGTTTTAAGATTAGGACAAAACAACCTCAATGGAACAATCCCTTTATCTCTCTTTCAGTTGACAAATCTCACCATTTTGCAAATAGTTTCAACAAGAATACAAGGTTCTGTCCCTAAGGAAATAAGAAATCTGACAAATCTTGAGTACCTGGATCTTAGTAATAATAAATTAGTTGGTCCTATCCCTACAACATTTGGAGATTTGACTAAGTTGAGGTATCTCAGGCTTGCTGCCAACAAAATCAGTGGATCCATTCCTGTAGAATTAGGTAATATGGAAAGTTTAGAGAGTTTGGTCTTGAGTTTTAATGAACTTAAAGGTTCAATCCCCCAAACTCTTGGAAATTTAAGCCATTTAAGATACCTTGAGCTCCACGGAAACCGAATCAACGGGGTCCATCCCTTTAGAAATCTTGAACTTAAAGAATCTGTCATATCTCGATCTTGGCTCGAATCTTCTATCGGGCGCACTACCTTCGTCACTAGCGAATCTCAGCCAGTTGATGCACCTTGACCTTTTCAACAATAACCTCAGTGGTTTCATCCCACAAGAATTAGGTTATCTCAACCAGTTGAAGACTCTTGACCTTTCAAATAACAAGTTCACTGGCTTCATCCCTCAGGAATTAGGGAATTTGACATTTTTGCTGCACCTATTCCCTAATGACAATGAAATCAATGGATCCACCCCGGACCGAATAGGGAATTAGACTAATTTGGCCGAGCTGAATCTAAGACAGAACAAGCTCAGTGGTTCCATCCCATCATCTTTGGGTAGATGCATCTTGTTGGAATACTTGTATTTGGGTCACAATGAATTAAGTGGAGAGATACCTTCTGAAATTAGTAACTTGAAAGGATTACTGTCTGTTGATTTTAGTTATAACAATCTTTCTGGTTCCATCCCAAGCTTTCTTGCCTGCAATTCACTCCAATAGGCGCAAAGCGAAAATGGGGCCAGTAGAAAGTTTCCACCTTCTGCTCTAGCAGGAAACATGTATTTAAGACCCCATTCCTCAGACTGCCCTCAATCAGAACACATCAAAAACAACCTTGATTATGTCAAAATATGCGTTCCAATCGCTGCTTTCCTCCTCTTGCTCCTTGCAATATACTTCTCTCCATGTAATAAGAACACCCAAGTTGAGGCAAGACCGAGACCAACCAAGAACGGAGACCTATTCTCTGTCTGGAACTATGATGGACAGATTGCATACAAACCTATTCTCTTTGAATCAACAGACGACTTTGACATCAAACACTGCATCGGTACGGGAGTGTGTACAAAGCACAACTTCCTGGTGGGAAAACAGTCGCCTTGAAGAAACTTCACCGGTTCGAGGCAGAGGAACCAATTTCTGACGGGAGTTTCAGGAATGAGGTTCAGATATTGACCGAGATCCGGCATAGGAGCATTGTGAAGCTTCATGGGTTCTGCTTACAAAATCAGAACATGTTTCTGGTGTACGAGTACATGGAAAGGGGAAGCTTGTTTTGCGCGTTAAGGAATGATGATGAAGCTATGGAATTGGGGTGGAGACAAAGAGTGCACATCATCAAAGACGTAGCTCATGCATTAAACTACCTGCATTATGGTTGCGGTACATCGATCGTTCATCGAGACATATCTTGCTGTAACATTGTTTTGAATCAAGAACGGAAGGCTTTCGTCTCGGACTTTGGTGTAGCCAGACTTCTTGATCCTGATTCTTCCAACAACACCATTCTTGCAGGAACCTACGGCTACATTGCTCCAGGTAACATACGTAATCACTTCCAATTTCCTTGATTATTAGGCCGAAAAGTATAAGAAAACAATTTGACCACATACACAACGTTGTTTTCTTGTTTTCTTTTCATCAGAACTTGCCTACACGTTGGCGAGAAATGCGACGTGTATAGCTTCGGAGTTGTTGCATTGGAGATCCTAATGGGAACACATCCAGGAGAACTTCTTCTATCATCATCTTGCAAGAACTCATTAATGTTGAATCAAGTGTTAGATCCACGCGTAGAACACCCAACTCAGAGAAATGTCAAACAAGACATTGTTTTGGTTGCTGCAATAGCATTTTCTTGTCTACATCCTAAGCCAAAATCTAGACCAACAATGAAATCTGTCTGAGTTGTTTCTTTCTCAAACAAGGCCTTTGTTCAAGCCTTTCCATACAATCTCTGTATTGGAGCTTCAGAATTCTGACACGCTCACCGTTCCAGCTGCGCACTTTGTGCCATATTCTGACAGTTGAGCATTACACCGAAAGTTCAAGTTCAATTTGATTTGAAACTTGTAACTAAAGCATCACTAGTACTATCAGACTTACATGACTGCCTTTCTACAGTATACAGTATAGATTTATTCTTCTTGTTACAGTTTACACGCTCATCTTTCTAAGAATTTGCTTAAAACAGTTTTCTTCAAACTAGTTTCCTCTTCCTCATCTTCTTCATCAGACTTCGCATGGGACTTTATAGTACAACGAATTACAGAGTTCATCTGCATCCTTAATCTGGCATTGTCGATGAAAACTTCTGTTAACATCTTCCTCAACTCATCATCAGTTCCCTCGTTGCTGTTGGTTTTGCAAGTTTCATCTGATATTGCAAGCGAATTTTCGACATCTTGCGCCAAGAGTTGTGCCTATTTAAGTTTGGAAACATAAACTAATCAGTCTCTGTCTCATCCAAGTTTTCTGAGAGAAACAAAGTAGGGCCTCATGGAAGCTAACTATGGCCTAAACAATTAAAGCATGAACCATTTCAAGTAATGACTATGAACGATGTATCCAAAAGGGTTCCCCTTAGCTCGTGATGTCCAGTGTCTTGCTATATATATCGATATAAAGACGAGCTTTTCCAAATACCAGCACGAAATGAACCAGCCCAAACACCATAATTCTTTTTATGTCGAGCTCCATATACATCATGAAAGGAAAATTCATTTTGGGTGATAATTCAGTTTCAGAACTTACCTCTGCAAGAAGGAGACCAATGCGATTGTCAGATGTCGCCAAAAGATCTACGGCATCAGATAGGGACGAAGTATCAACAGTCAATTTATCTTCTTCTTCGCTGAGGAAGTTGACGCTACATTCTTGGAGCCTAGTGCGAAGAATTTCACACTCATGCAGCAACTTTAAATTTGCAGTAGTTACAAGCTCCGCTCTTTGCTTTTCCTTTTGAAGAACGCTCTGAATAAACATAATAATAGCTCAAACATAATTGTCATTTTCTTTTTTTATGGATCACCAGAGAAAACTCTCAACATATCTACATTACCTCGGATAGAGGTTAAGAATTAGAAACAACTACTAATTTAAATTATGATGAAAATAACAGAATTTTTTCAAACATGAGCATCAAAATAGAAAATAAACAAATTAGATCAGATACGGAATAATTGAAAGGTCAATTTATCAAAATTTAAATTGGTAAATTGGCAAAAAGAAGCTGCCAAGATAACAAGGTGCAAGCTATCAATAGCATAGTTCTTGAGTTTAAGTTCTAGGCTTTGCATCATAGTAATAAGAGGAAAAAGAAATTCAGTAGTTGATTCCATTTTCAGATGCCACACAACACAACCAGTCTTCATGAAGTAAGGAATTACCTCTACTTCTATCTTCTCTTTCATCAAGCGGCCAAGCTCATGTTTCAGTTCTGACTGAGTACTTCGAAGAGATTTGACCTCTTTAACAAGGAGCTTTTCTTCTGCTTTCGACTTCACCTCTAACTCTTCATGATCTTTGCGCAAGTTGTCAAGCTCTGCTCGGACAATATTCAACTGCTGCAGAAACATTTCATTCTCCTGGATGATCGAATTTTTTGTAGACTCTAAATGTTCCTTTTCCTCCTGGAATGCTAACACATCATTATCAAACATATATAATATCTACATAGAATGCCATTTTAGAAAAGAAAATTGATGTAGAAGTCAACCTGTTCAGATTTGAGTTTCAGTTCCAACTCCATACACTGCCTTCGGAGTTCTTCCACATCCCATTGCATGTGAGTAAATCTTTCCCTTTCAATCAAAGCTGCATTCTGCATGTTATCTTTACAGCTATTCCTAGTAGTCTCAAGATCCACTTCCAAATCTTTGACCTGCATGTGACAAACCTTAGAATAAGCTACATCCACCAGATATATGCAAGGTCTCAAATCTTATGGTCACCACAAATATCAACACTTTAATTTTGACGCCTAGATGGTGCAAAGAAATATAATTAAATACTGTCAGCAAGTCATAATCCATTCCTCAATACAACAAACCTCAAATCTAACAAACAAATATAGACCATTAAAAATGAAATTAGACAATCTAAGAGCACAACTTTGTTGAAAACAATATTGTTACCAAGTAGAAAGATAACAGCGATGATCTTTGAATCCATTTACGAAATATACTTTTCAGCTTCATTTACCAGTCCAGCCAACTAAATTAAGTTATGAACCTAAGAATAGTCATTCTTTTTTACGCATAAAGGCAATCTAGGTGCGACCAAGATTATCAAGTCTGTTCCTTGTTGGCCTCTTGCAACTTATAACACTAAAGAAAACAGAATAAAAGAAAGTTTATTTGAAGCTGTCTTAGGCTTTCAGCCTAAGTCAACCAATACTATTAAAAGATAATGCAATTATAAAAATGAGAGAATAAAATAATAAAAACCATTACAAAACCAGGATAAACACAGAATTTTTTTGGATGGTCAATTGTAGATTCAGAATCTCTTAAACATTATTTGTCCAAGTTCATAAATATGCCACAACAGAGAAAGAAGCTAAAGTAGCACAAAGAATGTCAGATAGCATCAAGATTACCTTTGTTGTCAAGAATTGCCTCATAGCAACTTCTTGATCTAATCTTGCTATAAGATCTTCTATGTCTGTTTTTGCAGCACCTAGTCTCTGGTGTAGGGTATTAAGAACCCTGTTCACTTTATGGCGCTTATCAGATGGAAGAGCAAGTATCACACCCCTTGCTGAATGTAAATCAGAGCTTAGACTATTAGTTACTTTAGCAGTTTTGTCCCCTTCAGGGAGGTCAAGAGAGTCATCACCAAAAACATTATGCATGCCCAGATTTGATATTTCACTAGATCTTACGGAACTTAAGTCGCTCTCAATACTCCCACTTGAGAGTTTCCAGGGATGGCCATCCAGTCGTAAGTGGTCCACTTGGGGCAGAGGCTTCATTCCATCCATATTCAAATGCTCCTCTTGGGACAGGTTCCCAGAAAGTTTATCTCTGCCTGTCATCCCCACTTTCTCAGTTCTAGTATGCATTTTCCCCTGGGGAATCGTTTCTAGGTTCTCCAGAATAGAATTCCTGTTAGAAGTTGAAGTTTCCGTGTCAAGGTCATCACCATTATCTCTTCCATCCTTTGGAGTTCCGAGCTCTGATATCTCATCAGTGAAATCATTACCATGGTTTGACCCAATTGATGAACTACCGGCACGAATAGAGAGATCTGAAGTGGAATGAAACAGAATTGAAGGAGCCACGCCACTAAGAGAAGAATCTAAGCTTTGCTGATTGACATCATCAAAATCTGAGAGAAATTACATGGTAATTTTAAAAAAGAAGTTTGGATACTTATATTCTTACATTTAGAAACAAGAATAAGTTCAAGCTTAAACCAAAACATGACAGCACGTACATAACCTTGCAGCAGCTTCTAGCTCAAGAAAAGTCCCAACTGGAGCACTTCTGGATACATCAATGTCTGAGAGCAATCTTTCCATCCAATCCTCCAAAGAACATCTCCGCTGCAATATTAACTATTCTGAGTTTTTTTCCCCAATTAATATGTAAAATATAACTTTCAATTCAAGATTACAATGGAGGGTGTAGAGTCTTTAGTAGAAAGAAGTCATTTTCTTAAGCTGTAGCTAAATAAAGAGGATGTTTGGCCGCACGGTTTGGTGGTAAACCATGACTTTTGGGCCAAAATGCTTATAAAAGTTCTTTACAATGACCTTGGATTTGTGTGTTTTTCTCAATGCAATCTTCCCTTATAAGATGTTTAACCTGAATCCAATGTTTGTTTTTTCAAGACAGCAAAGATCAAACGTGGATAAATTTTAAAAGTTTTCATGTGAGTAACACAGTATCTGTGCATTTATTTGTATATTTTGCATACCTTTTCTTCCTTTTGGATATTTAAGAGTCTGTCAGTGCAAGCAGAGAGACTTCTAAGATTTTTTCTGTAGACTTGTCCTTATGTCAATGTGGAACATCTTATTTCTTATAGCACAATCAAAATCAGTCACAACCAGAATAGCCACTATAATATGTAAGCTTGCTAGAAATGTATAGGGCATGTTCATTTTCTAAGTATTGGAATATCATGATCTCAAAATGATTTACTCGGAATCTCTTGTAGAACACATCATCATCATTCATCAAGAAAAGAAAATATGTAGAAGATTATAGCAGTACGTACCTCTTCCAGCAGAGTTTCACGTTTCATTCTTAAGATGGTCTTTGGAGGAGCTGGAGGCAGGGTTTTCTGGGGTAATGCTTTTTTCAGCTACAGACAGTGGTACGAATTAATTTCAAATTCAAACCAATATAGACAACAACAGAAACACGGCGAACGATGCACTCAAAGATGCAATTCAATAAACAACTGAACTCCTAGCAACATAAGTAAAATGGACATCCCACTCACTTCAGAACGTAACTGTAAGAAATCACTAAATCTTCGAGATATCATTCGAGCAGTGGTGATCCCTTCCGGTGATTGTATGCCAACTTGAACTCTGTAAAACTGCCCTCATTGAATTAAAACAAGAACTTTGAAGCATGAGCAACCACACAAGTTGTTTTAGATGCAAAGGAAAAATGGATGTTACAATGTCAACAATAACACAGTTACCTGTGTCAATTAAATGACCTAACATTCAAATGCATAAGCGAACCAATACACTGAAAACTTGTACTTCTCAGGATGAAATTAAAGATGAACAACAACCTAGTTTATTGTGAGAAAAAAATAAAAAGTTCCAACAAGTATATACCACTGCCTCTGAACTTCTTGACTTCGGTAAAATAAACCAAGATGCAATTGTGACACAGTAACTCCATCCACTACGAGGATCGTGTGGCCAAACAGAGCTCTTTCCTTCCTACATTAAAAGACTAAGATGTGTTATAGCATTAAATAGAAGTCCTGAGCACTTTATACAGTGTCCCATCTGCACTCAAGATTAAATTACTGATCACAGCAAGCTCGAGCAGGCAGCTACGTCCCCTATTCAGGCTAGTTCACTCATATAAACATAGAAGAAATGAAGTTGAACAAAGCATTTAATATTCAAAAACTACGCATCAAAAGATATTATTACTGCAGATTCATTCAAAAGTGATGATGTTTCATGTGGCGTGAGTAACTTACACTCAGAATCCTCTTGAATCCTCCCAAAAAAGAAGGCTTAAACCTTAGGCAAGTAGCAAAGCATGTAACCAAGTCGTGCCATCGAAGATCTTACTATCTTACAAAACAAAAAGAGAAGAAAAAAGAAAAGCCCCCAACAAATAAAGGAACGAAATTTCTCCATTCCTTCATAAAAAAAAAAAGCATTCTCAAGTCTCAATCATTGAAAACGTATATAAAATGTCACAGTACAATTAATCAAAAAAGCAACAGACTTCCTAAGAAAATCAAGAGCACCATCAACGATCATCAAGCTACAGAAAAAAATTGCACCATAACAGCAATACTAATCAACTTAAAAATACCCGTCATCCAAAATCTAGCATTTCCACCAAAAACCATTAAAATTCATCAAAAAGTAAATAATCAAGCATACCCATTTGCGAGGAGGAAGGCTCCAGTCCATCCCGAGAGGCAGCGGGGACATGCCATCATGGCGGTGCTTTGGCGGGCTCTTCTTAGGCTTTGGCACCACAAGTTTATCATCATCGTTATAATCAGGGGATGTAATTGAGGATGAATTGTGGAGAGAATAGGGAATGATGAGGGGATCCTCGCAGAAACCGGAGAAGTCGAAGAGGGACATGTCTCGCGCGTAAAGATTCATTTTTTTTTTCCTTGTATCTTCCGGTTCCTGAACTCTGATCAGCTTCAAGACTGCTTGC
Source organism: Viola pubescens var. scabriuscula (assembly GCA_002752925.1). Taxonomy (NCBI): domain Eukaryota; kingdom Viridiplantae; phylum Streptophyta; class Magnoliopsida; order Malpighiales; family Violaceae; genus Viola; species Viola pubescens. The sequence goes on along the minus strand of NBIL01123876.1, from coordinate 17,174 downwards.
CAAATGCTGGCCTTATTTATATGGCACGAGGTAAATAGTTTAGAGTTATTATTATTAAGGTGCTAAGACTAAGCAACTGCAAGCTAAAAGAAAGGTACAAGTCATTAAGACGTTGAGTATTGTGAGTGCACTAAGAGTGACTAAGCAAAAACTCGTAGCCCTCAAGTCCTCTCGAACACCACTCTTGAACATGATGCAAAAGTCCATACCGCAAAACCACATGAAAATGAAGATGGATAGGCACATCAAGATGATTATATCACAACTGTTCCACTATGATTCTATTAATGTTATGTTTCGTGTGATGTAATTTCTTTATATAAGAGATTATTACAATTACAAAAGGAAATAAAATCTCATTAATTATTATGTTATTAACAAATGTTTCTATATCAAAAATTAACTCTTTCACATCTGTTCTTTTGTGATTTTCTTATCTTTTCTCATGCTCTTTTAATGAAAAAATAGAATGAAAAATGAATTCTCTTTTAAGTCCATCAAGCAAGCTAATACAAGTGTTCTAAGTCCGGAAAATTCAGTAAAAATGAATTCATATATCAAATTTTTAGTTTTCTTTCTTATAATTCCACTTAAGCGTGTTCATCAGTCGGTACCGAAATATTTCAGCATTCGATATATCGAACTACAAAAAATCAATATTGTACCATACTTTTTCATTATCGGTACCGTTATTATATTACTGAAATTATTTCGGTATGGTATTACGGTATACCGAATACCGAATTAAGGTTTTAGTTTTGATTTTACTGCTCCCGTGTGCGTGTGTTGTCTTGAAATAAGGAAATAAGTTTTGCTCAAGACTACATTGCTGCCATTTTTAGATCCAAGAAATAAGGAAATAAGGAAATAAGGAAATATGCAATGTTGTCAAAATCGGAAGCTTAAGTAAACTCAAAATGAAGAGCTGAAATAAAAAACATAGATAGTAGATTTTACAATTATTTGATAATTTAAATTATTATTACTATTATTGTTATATATGTATATAGTCATTTTCTAAATAATTTCATTACTAATCATAAGTTTTTTACTAAAATAAATATGTTTTAACCTAAACGAGCGCGATTTTAGGTTTGAACCAAAACGGCGTCATTTTCTTAAAGGTTAAAACGACATTGTTTTTGTTTTCTTTTTAAATCTGCATATTTTCTGAACATGATAAAATTGATAAACTCAGACTATTTTATCAATTTTACCGAGTTAACGCGAAATTTCACCTCATTTTCACTTGATTTCGAATTTGTATACGAGTTGACTCGTTTTGAGGAGGTAGAAATATTAAATCGTGCGATTTTATGAGCTAGAATAGCGATTTTGACAACAAAGGATATAAGTTTTGGTTTTGCTCCTCCCGTGTGCATGTGTTGTCTTTTTTTCTTAAATAATCACTCAACAATATGTTAAAGAAATAAAGTATGCAAAAGAAGCAGTATTTCGGTAATACCGTATGTATTCAATATACCGAAATAAAAAATAAAAAATAAAATACCGACCGAATAGGATAAATTTCAGTTCGATATTTCAGTACCCAACCCTAATTCCACTCTCTAAGGTCTTGTACAACTACAATGGATTAAAACATTCCGGGATAAGAAACCCAAGATGCTAATTGAGAATTTTTTACAAACATTAACATTAACTTCTCATTTTATTTTATTTTCAATTTAATATGAAAAAAAAAGAAAGTTAAAGCTTTTTAAAAAAGGCCAAAAATAAAAGAAAAAGTCAACCACAATTTTCTAATCACATGCCACACTGATTTGATTAATTAAATCACTGCCCCACGTGTTGCTCTTCCATTGGTATTTCAATTCTTACCCAAATTAAATGAATCATGTGAAAAGGGAAATCAACGACTGATATTCTATCACCAATTAGGTGGGCTCTAGACAGAACGGCTCAGATTAGTAAGGCTCATGGACCATCAAAACAGAAGATGCTATATTAAGAAAACATATACAGTAGATGGACCTCACCTCACCTCACCTCATCTCCAGATCCATATCTCTTAAAAATAAAAAATAAAACTCTTGGACAGTTTTTGCCCTTTCGGTTTTCTTCTAAATATCGCGAAATAAATAAGGGCTAGCCCTACCCTTTTTTAGGTCCAATTAGGGTTTTCTTAGCTTTTCCCCTTTTCTCCCAAAGCTCTAAACTTTGAACGCCGAAGAGTCCAAACTCTCCAAGCCCATTACTCATCATCTTCGTCTTCCTCCAATTTCCCTGTTTGTTTTTTTTTTGAAAAAAATAAACGAAAATTAGCTGGACCTTTGAGCTGGGTTTCTGGATTTGTGTTCTTGTCGCGTTTAACTAATTACAGATCTGCGAATCAAGGTATGAGCTTTTTGTACAGGTTTAATTATGTTGCGTTTCTTAATTTTCTAGGGTTTTAGTCTGATTTGTGTTTTTGCTGTTGTTTGAGTTTCTGTTTTTTTTTTACAGTATTCTTTTTTTTCGTGCTCTTCAATTGTACCCTATTATCCACTGGTTTTTATTTTTCTATTTTTTTACTTTGTGGATTATTGTCTGTTGGGTTTGGTTGTTTCAGTGTATGTGGTCTTTTATGGCTTGTGTGTGTATCCTTTGTTGGTTTTTGTAGTTCACACTGTTAATTTACCTCTGATGTTCATGTGTTCACTGAATTTATTGTTTATGGACTTGTCTCGCCTTCAAAAAAATCAAACTTGCTGGGTAGTAGCAAGTTTCAATGACCTTTTCGTTATTTTACATTGTTTGTATGTTGTATGTCCATGTTTAAATGTCAGTTTTAGACAAGTTTTCAAAGGTGGAGGGACAGGGGTTAAGATAGTTGGCGTTTTGCCTTTTATTTTCTGGAATGTCCAATGGGCTTCTTTTCAATGGCCCGAATGTAAATATGCCATAATATGAACTCTGGGCTGTTTGTTTGAGTTGACTTTAATGTATGCTCAGGACAAATTTTGAGAGTTATTTCCCTTGATGTCATTTCTTGTTTTCTCTTGTCAAACAAACACACTACAAATTTTAGTTTCTACTTGTCCTGTTGTGTAAAAGGGGAGCAAAAACATATAGAAAACATACTTTCTTGTGGTGATTCTTTGGAGTTGGTTCTGCCGGACAGTAGCTCAAACCCTGACACAATTATGCAATATTCATTAAATCTGGAACATTGTTGCCTGAATTTTAGGGCTATGCACGTCTTTGTTCAAAGATACAACTCAGTCTTACTTTTTAATTATTTCAGTTGGTTGTTATGCTCCTATCGAGGAAATCATTTTGGGATTCATCCTGTCGTTGTCTATAATTGTTGGTTGCTTAAGCTTGTTTTGTTTGTGTTGAGGTCACCAATTATTAAGCGTTTTTAATGTTATTGGATGCTGACCAGTGTGGAGTCTGAATTAGATATGCATTAAAAATTTCGCCGGCTAGTTTTTTACCCTAAGGTACAAGATTTTGACAAGCAAAGCTTTATAAGTTTTACAACATGGTATGTTTGAGGTAGTATGATATGGGTTATTCAGTTAAAGCAACTGATTTTGGCATTTTTTGTTGTAGTTTTCAAATTGAAATGTCTGCTTTCCAGTTCTTAAGGACCCCAATATACTAGGGGATCCTTAAATCTTGTAGGATAACCAAGTCATTGGAATTTTCAAGTGAAGCTTCATGCATTTGCACTTGTAAAGGACTTTTCACATCAGCAGATTTCAATTTTTCTTGCTCTTGTAGGGGGGGAATTTTTCTTTGCACTGTATGCTGCAAATTTGTTTTCCAGTATACCATTAATGCATTTCTAATGCTGCATTTTCTGATATTGCAGTATTCATCCTCTAATGGAAATAGACACCCCTACAACTCCCGGTACAGAAATTGTCCCGGTCACACCAAGCGATAACAACAATGAGCCACTCACATCTGAAGAGCAGCCCAACAAACGTAGGAGGAAGAAGTCAATTGTCTGGGAACACTTTACCATAGAAACTGTTGGAGCTGGTTGTATGAGAGCATGTTGTAAGCAGTGCAAGAAATCATTTGCATATATAACTGGATCAAAGTTAGCAGGAACAAGCCACCTCAAGCGACACATTGCTTTGGGGATCTGCCCAGTTAGCAACCAGAAGAATGGAACACCCACATCTTATACGCCTGGCTCAAAAACTGATCCACCTAAAAAACGCTTCCGAGCAGCATCTGGGTACTCAGGCATTCCTTTTGATCAGGAGAGCTGCACCCATGAGTTAGCTAAGATGATAATACAGCATGAATATCCATTGCACATAGTGGAACATCCTGCTTTCGTTGATTTTGTCCGGACTCTCCAACCTCTCTACAATATGGTTAGTTTAGACACTATTCAAGGGGAATGTGTCGCAGTCTATCTCAGGGAGAAACAGAACCTTTTCAATCTAATCAGTGATATTCCTGGTCGAGTCAGCCTTACATTAGATTTGGGGACTTCTAATATGAATATTGGCTATGCTTTTCTAACAGGACACTTTATTGATGGTGACTGGAATTTACATCGCCGGATCCTCAATGTCGTTATGCTACCTTTTCCTGATTCAGATTATGCCTTCAATCACGCTGTTGCGTCCTGTCTTTCTGAGTGGCATTTGGAGAGAAGGCTATTTACTCTCACTCTTGACCAGTCCTTCTCAAATGAAACCATCCTCGGAAATCTCAGAGGTCTTCTTTCTGTCAGAAACCCTTTCGTGCTTAATGGTCAGTTACTGAAAGGTAATTGCTATGCCCGTGTGTTAAGTCGTCTTGCACAAGATGCCCTTGGGGCGATGGGGGAAGTGGTTAGGAGAATCCGTGAGAGTGTTAAGTATGTGAAAACTTCAGAAGCTCATAATGAGAAGTTTACTGAGCTCAGGCAACAACTTCAAGTCCCTAGCACGAAAGATCTAATCATTGACGATCAAGCTAAATGGAACACCACGTATGAAATGCTGGTTGCTGCCAGTGAATTGAAGGAAGTATTTGCTTGCTTGGATACATCTGATCCTTTTTACAAGATAAACCCATCAGTTGATGATTGGAAGCAGGTGGAAATTCTCTGTGGGTACTTGAAGCTTTTCTTTGATGCAGCTAGCATTTTAACTAGCCAGAGTTACCCACCTGCCTATGCATTTTACCATGAAGTGTCCAAGATTCAGTTAGAGTTGACACATGCAGCCATGAGCCAGGACCCCTTTATTAGCAACTTGACCAGACCTTTGAAAGAAAAATTTGATCAGTATTGGAAGGAGTGCTTCCTTGTTTTGGCTATTGCAGTTGTCATGGATCCAAGGTTCAAGATGAAGCTTGTTGAATTCAGCTTCTCTAAGATCTTTGGTGATGAAGCTGGTATGTGGATCAAGATTGTTGATGATGGTGTCCATGAACTCTTTTATGAATATATTGCACCGAGCCTTTCTCTGTCTGCGACATCGTATTCAGTAGTTCCTCAATTTGAGACTCCTCAAAATCCTCAGGATGGACAGGCTGTAGGGGTACCTCCCCATGAAGAACATATGCAAGTGGTATACCCTGAATCGGTTACTTCTCAGGAGATGCATCACCAGGAAGTATACCCTCATCAAGATATGCATACTCAAGAAGTGCCCTCTGAAGAAGTAGCTTCTCAAGAGATGCAAACCCAGGAAATGCCCTCTGAGGAAGTGCCACCTCCGGAGATGCATGATCAGATAGTGCCTCCCAAAGATGCGTCTCCTCAAGAGGTTCAAAATGATGAAGTACCCCCTCAAGAGTTGCAGACAGATGGGGTTGCCTCTCAAGTGGTGCCGACTGAAGAATTACACTCTCAAGAAGTGCGGGCTGAAGGGGTGCTCCCTGAACAGGTGCAGACTGATGAAGTTCTCTCTCATGTGGTGCCGACTGAAGATCTGCCCTCTCATGAAGTGCAGGCTGACGATGTGCCCTCTCAGGAAGTGCAGGCTGACGAAGTGCCCTCTCAAGAAGTGCAGGCTGACGAAGTGCCCTCTCAAGAAGTGCAGGGTGATGGAGTACCCCCTGAACAGGTGCAGACTGATGAAGTGCCCCCTCAAGTGATGACACAGAGTGATGTTGTGCACCCTGAAGAGATGCAGACTGATGAAGTGCACCCTAAAGAGATGCAGACTGATGAAATTCCGGTACAAGTTCAGACTGATGAAGCGCCCGCTCAAGAGATGCAAACTGATGAAGTGCCCACACAAGATATGGAGGCTGATGAAATGCCCACACAAGATATGCAGACTGATGAAGTGCCTGCAGAAGAGATGCAGACTAGTGAAGTGCCTGCAGAAGAGACTCAGACTAGTGAAGTGCCTGCAGAAGAGACGCAGACTAGTGAAGTGCCTGCAGAAGAGACGCAGACTAGTGAAGTGCCTGCAGAAGAGATGAAAACTTATGAAGTGCCCTCCCAAGAGATGCAGACTGTTATTCCCCCCGTAGAGAAGAATTCTGAAGAGGTGCACCCTCAACCACAGGAGACCCACACTGAAGAGGTGCTCTCCCAAGAATTGCCAGCTCAAGAGAACACTGAAGAAGTACCGTCTAAAGCGATTCATACAGTGGAAACTGACAGCATGCCCAATTCAGAAGAGGCTCATCCAGAGATAGACACTAAAGAGGTTCCTTCTGAAGAACCTCGTCAGGAGATGCACATTGAAGAAGTACCACCTCAAGAGGCACATGCTGTGCAAACTGACATGCAAGCAACTTCTCAAGAGAGACAGACTGATGAAGTGCCCTCCCAAGATGGACCCGGTCAAGAGGTTCATACTGAAGAAATGCCCTCCGAGGGAGTGCTAAAAGTGAAGACTGAAGAACTACCTCCTCAGCATCAGGAGATGCACATTGAAGAAGCACTGATTCAGGAGGAGCATGCTGTGCAAACTGACACGCAAGCACCTTCTCAAGAAACACAGACTGATGAAGTGCCTTCCCAAAATGGACCTCCTCAAGAGGTTCATAATGAAGAAATTCCATCCCTGGGAGTGCTGGAGATGCAAACTGAAGAGCTGCCTCCTCAGCATCAGGAGATGCAAACTGAAGAGCTGCCTCCTCAGCCTCAGCATCAGGAGATGCAAGAATCCCCTTCCCAACAGATACATGCTCAAGAATTACTGCCTCAAGAGATGCATAATCAAGAAATTAAGGTTGAAGCGTTCAATCAAGAGATGCAGTTGCATGAAGAACACCATCAAGATCTGCCTTTGCTCACCATTGGAGATGGGCTTTCAGATTTTGATGTATATATTTCTGAGATCGCAAACAGCCAACACTTGAAGTCTGAACTGGATCAGTATCTGGAAGAGTCTCTTTTGCCTCGTGTTCAAGAGTTTGATGTATTGGGCTGGTGGAAGCTAAACAAACTGAAGTACCCGACTCTCTCCAAGATGGCAGCTGATATTTTGTCAATACCACTCTCTACTGTTGCTCCTGATTCTGTGTTCGACACTCAGAGTAAGAAGGTAGATGGTTACAGAAGTTCTTTACGTCCTGTGACACTTGAAGCCCTAATCTGTGCCAAGGATTGGCTCCAGTATGCACCACCCTCGACATCATTGTCAGCGCTGGATGCTTCCAATGCTCTTGTGAAGAAGGAATTCTAGTGTATAGGCTTCATTTATGTCCCCTAGCATAGGCACGTTTCATCTGTTTGGTTACTAGGCGCATGTTATTAGGTTGTTTTTGCTGTCTTATTATGCGACGTTCGGTTAGATTTTATTGTGGTTTCTAAGAATTGGATTTCTATGAGCAGTGAGCTAGCATGTGTTTTTCATCATTGCCATGTGCAGGTGTTCTTGGTGGTAATGCCTCAGATTTATTATGTATTTATGGCAATGAAAGTCCATTCGACTACTAGGATTAATTCTTCTAGTAAATAGTAATGGATCTTTTATGTGATTTTTTTTACTTGGAATGCATTGAGAGTACTTTTGACAGTGATGATGATACAGGAGATAGGAGATGCTGCACTTTTGAACAAGTTGAAGTGACTAAGCAGCTGTGTTTTTTTTCTTTTCGACAGGGTTACTCTCCGGACTCCGGCTTTAAACGTCGGAAAAGATATTGGATATGATGTGCATGTATTTAAATTTTAAATTACTGCAGCCAAACTAGAACTAGAAGATTTGTTGTTAGCTTTGGGAAATTAATCTTTATTAGCAGTTCGTTGACAGCACAGAGAAGTGTTATGGATTTCTATTAGTACTCAGCAAGAATATCAACATGGCACCAGTGGTCTAGTGGTAGAATAGTACCCTGCCACGGTACAGACCCGGGTTCGATTCCCGGCTGGTGCAATTGAGCGGTGAGGATATTGAGGTGTGATTGAGGGTTCAATCACAATTCAACCATTTATGGATGAGACCTCCAATACTGAGCTCTTTTCATTTTTCTTTTTATAATTTGTTAGGTGAAAAATAAGAATTTTAATTCTTTTTATAAATTCTTTTTAATACTTTTGTTAAAAATATAATTTTAAAATATATGAAATGCCACACCTAAAATCAAAATCTATAAGTATGGCTCGTCATTTATGCAAAATTGGTAAAAAATAATTTAAATTGCTTTGATAAGAAGTAGAAAATTAATGAGATGAGACAATAAAATAGAAGTAGCAAGTAAATACAAAGTTAGACAAACTAGTTTTATTGTTAGTATAAAGAGACGAGATAAAACGAAACATATCTAATATTCTCTTCGGTGGTTTTATTTAAATGTAGTTTGAGATTTATATCTTTAGTTTATGTGATTTTAGTTATACTAA
>NBIL01123849.1:0-20103 GCA_002752925.1 Viola pubescens var. scabriuscula | reverse complement strand
CCCTTGCTAATCCTAGTGATTAACAACTTACTCAAATCATTAAGGAAAGAGACATGGATTTTCGGTCTAGGAACCCCAGCTCCATTCACCCTAAGCTAACCTAGAAGTTGGTCTTTGAGAAAGTAGATTCTCAACAAAAACAAAGACAAAGGGTAAAAAGAGGCTAAGTCCTACAATTTATACCCTAGGTTATTACACAGGGGAAAAGCCTTAGCTACCCTTTACAAAGGGCCTTGAGTGCGGCTTGCTTGGAGATGGGCTTGGCCGAAAGGTGCAAGGAGGGCCGCATGGGCTTGGTCGTAAGGCCAACTAGGCTCACACGAGCTTGAGGTGCGAGCGTTGAAGCGCTCATGGGGCGCTCGGCCAAGGCGCGGGGAAGCCTCATTATTTCCTAGGGTTCGCACGACCCTTGCACCAAGTGTACTCATGGGTTGCTCGGCCTTCTCATGAGCTTCCTCTCCTTGGCTTGATGAGTCCATGCGGTGGATACGTGCTTGGGCAGCCATGCTCGTATCACCCAGGTCGACATGTTGGTGCGCTATGTGAACGCAATGGACTAGGCGACTTGGATATTGCGGCCCATATTGAAGCCCTGCTGTGCGAAGCTGTCTTGAAGCTTCTGGAATGTTATTTAACTATTTATTAATTAATTGTTTAGCTTATTAGAATTATTTCTTAGTTAGAACTCCTACTACTTCTAGTTTAATTAAGTATTCCTATTTCTAGTTAAACTTGTATTGCGCATTGCGCCTATTTAAGGAGCCGGTTGTGCTCATAATAAAGCAGATTGATTTTTCAGCAAATTGCGTTTAAGTCTTTGTCTTGTGAGAGTCATGCTCTTGTGTTCGTGGACTCAATGCTAACCCAAGGTGGCGGTGTCAAGTGGACTCTATGCGTACCTTATCCTTGCGAACCTCACTTGTTGATCGGCGGTGTTTGGTGGACTCCTAGCGTACCTTACTTCATCAAGCGTTGTTCACACTCGACTCGAAGATCGGTAAAGTTAGATGGATTCCTATCGTTCCTTACTTCGAAGAGGAGAGATTGATGTATATTTCGCGCAACTTCAAACCTTCCAACAACGATCATCAATTCAAGCGAACCCTAGGCAACTAGGATCGTATCAACAAGACACGGATATGCAGCGGACAAGAAACATGAAAGAGCGATGGAAAGGAATGAAGTTACTAGGGATTAGAAGATGGATGGAAGGGACGGAGATGAGCACAACAAGAAGCGATGAACAAACACATAACTTGGAGATCACGAAGTTAGAAATCGGAAAGTGATGCACACATCGATCTCTCACACAAATGGGTTGTTTAATCAAGTATAAGCCGAGGGCCAAAGATTGAGACTTGGTTCTATGGATGATTAAACAATTTGATTGCACAAAAATCATCGAACGATTACAAACATGGATTTCCCGGAGGGAGATCGGAAGGAGTAATCTCAAACTCAAGCGATCTCTCTCAAGGAAGAAGATGAGCTTACAAGGTGTAAAAGAGAGGAGTATTCTCACTAAAAAAAATACACACAAAGTCTAAGCTAAGGAGAAAGAAAGGAAGAAAAAAGCTATTTATAGTTCGTACACAAAAATGGGCCTAAAACCTCCGAAAATGTATTTTGACTATTTTGGTCCAGCTGTTAGCGACATGTCACTAAGCACTGCCCAAAAATTGCCAAAATTAATTTTTGGCCAAACTTTTCACAAAAGCTGAATTTCCTTAGCGACATGTCGCTAAGCACTGGCCAAAAATGCTTAAAATTCAACTTTTTTTCAAAATGGCTTTTGCTTACGAGCTAGGGTTTGCGCTAGACTCGGCATGATGGGCTATCACCATAACACCCGGATCATTGGCCTTGGAAAGCTCGTGACTCGTCTTGGCTTCAAAACACAAGATGATCTTTTTGTAATTGATCCTTTGGGGTGGAGCATTTGTTGTCGAGGCCTTGTTGCGCACGCTATGGAAGTTCGGCTTTGCGGGAGGCCTTGGGTTGGTGAGCGTGTCTTCATGACTTGCTAGGGCTAGACGCGCCTCGGCTTCATAGCTTGCTCGGCCATCTTGGGAGTTCCTTGTGTCTAGGACTAAGCGTTGCGATGATTTGGCACTTAATCCTCGGTCTTGGGCATGATTTACGCTCATCTGCAAGGCTCGGCTGCCCGTGATCGGTCTTCTTGGCAACGTGTCAAGTTGTTCTATTTTGAAGGGGGCTAGGATCACATCAACCTCTCCCTCTTCAAAAGGATTCTTCCTCGAATCCATAACCTCAACCTTCTCACCTACACACTTAAGAGCACTTGAAAACAAAGGTGAGATACCAAAGGGGCGCAATTGCGCATGCTTATGCACAAGTTGGTCCAAGGAAGAATCAACAACATTAATGGCACATTGATGCACGTCGCTTCTCAAAATGTCATGTAAAATGCGGATGGCATCACAAATCGTAGAGCAATAGACAAGATGAATCATCTTCTCTATTCGGCTTACAATAATAAGCCAAGTGAATTGAGCAATACAAAAAGGCACAATGCACTTGAAAATACTAAATAAATTCCACGAGAGAAAACACAAATTTAAGAAAGAATTATACAAATTAATTCTCAACAAATTCGGTTCAAAATTTTTGTCTCTCTCAACACACAACACGTTCACGGTATTTAAGTGCATATCATCCACAAGTAATTCATGTAGGCTACAATTAGCAAGACAAAATTCATCCAATTCAAAATCATGCACATCTCTTTCATATTTAAGCACATTGGTTTTCAAGATAACATTAAAGATGCGCAAGGTATCACAAATTATTAAACAACGTAGGCGGTGAGTCATTTTCTCAAAGCGGCTCATAATGATCAGCCAAGAAAATTGAGTCACACGCCCACGCACAAAACGCGTTGGGATACTGAGTAATTGGCATAAAAAGAAATAAAATTCCTTGCAGCATTTAGGCTACGAAAATTTCAACAAGTTCGAGCAAAAGAATTATTTCCATGCTGCATGCATATTAGTCATGGATTCCGAATGTAAACAACATATAAACAAATCACACATACTATCCGAAAAATTACAAAAATTAGCACGTTTGAGCAAGAAAGGGTCATACTTGATGAAATTCAATTGAGGAGTTTTAACACATACTATAAAATTTTCATACAAGTATTTCTCATGCTGAAACTGAAAAAGGATCGTGCTTGACAAAGGGTACGGGGAGGGTTTTGGTGTATGCCATAAAATTCATACCCAAGTGGTTTTCGAATACACAGAGAAAAGGATCATGCTCAATGAAATGCAAGAATGGTTCTTTATCACATGATAAATGTTTATCATGACAATTCGTATCATGTGAATAACTCTGAGTGAAATGTGAATAAAGATGAGTGAAATGAGCAGCCTCAAACAATTGAGCAAATAAAGAAGGGTTTGGTACACACCTCTTGGGCAAAGCGGGAAGGTGTGGACTGTTTACCTCAAGGCCTTGCCGTTGCGAGCACCATTGTTGAGCAATTGCGCTTCCAATGCCTCCTAGGATTGATGGTTTGTAACCACCTTCATTCCTTGGAACATTCAGGTGGGTATGGTCATGACAACCCATTGGAATTTCCTGCAAGTAGGACACACAAGTAGTAGGAAAAGAATCATTAATGTTAGGATGAGCTAATTGATCCTCATTGCACAAAGGCACGCTTATTGGATTAATAGCTTTCACAACTTCTATTTGCTTATTTTCCTCACTTTCTTCCCTCAATTTTTCTACTTGATCACTCCTCTCATATGTGTGTTTCTCTCTCGCATGCTTGTTCTTTTCATGCAGGCTGTTTTGCTCACTATCCCTCGACCCATGCTCATTTTTTTCATGGGGGCTGTTTTGCTCACTTTCTTCTCTCTTATTTTCAAGCTCAAACAACGGATTGTCAAACTCGAGTTCAAACAAAAGGTTGTCAAAAACTTGAAAATGATTTGGCTCAACAAGCTCACTCAACTCATTCTCACGGGTGTGGTTGCACTCACTCTCATTAGCACGCTTGCTGTTTTCATGCCGTGTATTTTCCTCATCACTTACTTTCTTCTCTCCACACTCTTTTATCTCATTCACAACCTTACATTTTTCACTCTTTTTGGCTTTCATAGCTTGAAGCTCAGCCACATTTTGAAATGATGTGGGTTGTTGACGTGGAGTGACTTGCGCAGGTTGTACCACTTCTTGTTTGGACTTGATTGCCATAATGGGAGGAGAGTTTTGTTCACTTGGGCGGCCTTGGGATGAGCTACTACCTTGCTTCAAGGGAAGGGAAGAAGAAGACTTCTTGCTACGTTTAGGCTTGGCAATACTCTTTACTAATCCGGCCAATCTCTCCCACCAAGCATCATCCATAACTCCACTCGCAAATTCACCATTCTTCTTTTTCTTTCCACTCTCTTCTTTCTTAGCATGATCATTCTTCTCATGCTGCTCGGTTTTCACACTCACTTTGTTCACTCTATTATTGGGGCATATGTCACACAAGTGGCCTTTACCCGTACATGTGGTGCAAAATAAGTCACTTGTTCGTTTGGAAGGAGCGGAAGGAAAGGATGCGGGACAGAAGTGTTGCTGAAATTCTTGGATAGTTCAACCTTAGTGAGGTCGAACCCTAGGAGGAGGAGGCGGTCGGCTTTGGTGAGGTCGAACCCTATGAGAAAGATGAGGAGGTGCTCGGCTTTGCATCCCACCATATTTAGTTCGGACTTGTACACTTGAGGAGAAGAAGTGTCGTCTAGGTTCGGGGCCATGGCCAAGGCTTTGGTGTGAAATGGAACCTAGGCCATAGCATGAGACATGAGGACTTGGAAGATCTTCGTAGTCATCATCCTCACTATAACTTGAAGTTGAGCCACGGCTTAAGACATGAGGACTTGGAGGATCTTCATGGTCTTCATTCTCACTATAACTTGCTTCACTTTCATCTTAGTACTCATCCGTACTATCAATGCTATGCTTGTCGCCGCTTTCACCATGTGGTTCATAGTTCTCATCACCATCGGAATGGCAACTATCATCACCATATGATTCATAACCACTATCGTCATTGCATTGAGAGTCGTTGTCATCATAGTACGACTTTTGGTCACAAGACTCACAATCACTATTTTGTGACATGGTTCCTGCCAAAATTGGACAAACTAGATATATACGTATAGACGTTAGTAAATAATCTCTCCCTCACGTGTTTAAACACTCGTGTTTAGGACACTTGAAAAATACGTGCTCACAAACACTCACCTTCGCGTTTATCCGTACCTACACACTTAAACAAAGGTTAGAAAACAATTCTCTCCCTTGCGTGTTTAACACTCGTGTTTGATCACTCGTAAAAGATAGCCTCACAAATCGCTCAAGAAATCCTCACACAAAGCTTGCTCACCACGCAATTCCTTGCCGCAAACAAACTTGTGATTTAAGTCAAGCGTTTGTTCACAACTATCTTCATAAATTCTCAAGAGATTAGAACAAGATAGGAAAGACTCAAGGAAAGCTGAAGAAAATTTTCAGAAATCTAATATTTTTTTTTTTTTTGGGTAAAATTTTTAATTTCGGTTGGAAGGGAAGAAGGCTGAAAAAAGATGACTTAAATGAGTATAAGACTCGGGAATTTAATGAAAAAGACTTAGAGGTTTAGGACTTAAGATAACTTAAGTTTAGGACTCAAAAAGTTTAAAACTCAAGTTTAGATTTTAATGGTTTAGGACTTGAGTTTAGGACTTAAGTTTAGGACTTGGTTTAAGACTCTAGGATGAAAGAAGAATTCCTAAACTTAGAGTAAACAAGTGGGGCACACTTGGTTACGAATGTTCAAATTTAGTTAGGAATGTTTGTCACTTTGGTCAAATGGTCAAGTAACTAGGTGTAAAAGTCTTGGTTGGAATAAATGCAATGGATAAGCTCTCTTTGACTTGGGTCGGCTGTCAAGTGTAGGAAAATATTAATTTTTAGGGAAACACTTGGGTTTTATTTTTGTAGGATAATTTTGGATCAAAAACTCCAAGTGCCAAGAACACCAAGAACACAAGATGAACACCAAGAACACACCAAAATAATTTTCTGATTTTTTTTACCTAGCAAAAGTGATCACAACAAACACTCAAATGTCCACTTGAACTACAAATGACTCACAAAATTTCTGCCGAAAATGATAGTAAAACTAAATAACTCGCAAGGCGGCCAAGAGCTCCACTACCACTTGATATGATCCCGCCTAGGGTAAGTAAGCTGAATAATATATGGAGCTTTCAAAGGACCTAGCCAAGGGAGTTTAGCTAGTAAAACCAGGACTGAAAAAGGAGAAAACACAAGACACGGATATCAGCGGACAAGAAACACGAAAGAGCAATGGAAAGGAATGAAGTGACCGGGGATTAGAAGACGGATGGAAGGGATGGAGATGAGCACAACAAGAAGTGATGAACAATCACACAACTTGGAGATCACGAATCTAAAAATTTGTAAGTAGAGCGCACATCGATCTCTCACACAAATTGGTTGTTTGACCAAGATATAAGCCAAGGTCCAAGATTGAGACTCATTTCTATGGATGATCAAACAAATACAAACATATATTTCATTCACAAAAGTCGTTAAGACGATTACAAGGTTGGATTTCCTGGAGGAAGATCGGGAGGAGTAATCTCAAACTTAAGCGATCTCTCTCAAGGAAGAAGGTGAGCTTACAAGGTGTAAAAGGGAGGAGTATTCTCACTCAACAAAATACACACAAAGTCTAAGCTAAGGAGAAAGAAAGGAAGAAAAAGGCTATTTATAGTTCGAACATAAAAATGGGCCTAAAACCTCTAAAAATGTATTTTGACGATTTAGGCCCAGCTGTTAGCGACATGTCGCTAAGCACTGCCCAAAAATTGTAAAAATTCGGCCAAAATTGATTTTTGGCCAAAATTTTCACAAAAGCAGAATTTCCTTTTAGTGACATGTCGCTAAGCACTGACCAAAAATGCTTAAAACTCAGCTTTTCTCCAAAATGGCTTCCGCTTGTGAGCTAGGGTTTGCGCTGGACTCGGCATGATGGGCTATCACCATAACACCCAGATCATTAGCCTTGGAAGGCTCGTGACTCGTCTTGGCTTCAAAACACAAGATGATCTTTTTGTAAATGATCCTTTGGGGTGGAGCATTTATTGTCGAGCCCTTGTTGCGAACGCTGTGGAAGTTTGGCTTTGTGGGATGCCTTTGGTTGGTGCGCGTGTCCTTATGACTTGCTAGGGCTTGACGCGCCTCTGCTTCATGGCTTGCTCAGCTGATACAATCCTAGTTGCCTAAGATGCGTACAACGACGATTTGATCTAGTTCAAGTCTGGATTTCAATTGTGAAAATATAATAAACTCTACTTGACGAACTTAGACCTCTTAGCAACCTGTGCTAAGCAACCTAATAAATTCAAGAGAGGATTCTTGATCGAATTCTAGACCTAGACTCAACCTAGTGGAAACGATTTAAGGGGAATGAACTTTCGGGTTTTACTTGAGCAATCAATCAAATGTTCGGACTCAATTAAAGACAAGGTTCATGCATGAACAAGTTGGAGAAAACTCTCGCAAGTATAGTTTTTGATTAAAAGTCAGAACCTTATAATGAAGCATTAGCTTCCTTTAAATAGTCTTGACCTAATTCTTATAGAAATAGGATTTCTAATATTCCACTTATTCTAATTATTAAATAAACTAAATAATAAATAAAATAAGAAGTCTAATAGTTAAAACAACTTAAATAAAATCCCAAAACACATGTAAGTTTGCGTTTTGCTCCTCTTCTTCCAAGTCGCACTCAAAACGCATAGAGACTTGCGTTGTGCTCCAATTCCCTCTAAGTCACACTTCAAGCTTGCGCAACCATGATCAACGTCACGAGTCTTGGAGTCTTCTCTCGTAGAACGGTCTCATCGAAGCTGGCCTCATGTTCCAGCTCCTTGTAAATGAGTGAGGATAGCTTCATTTGTAACTTCTTAGCTCTCGCTCGAGTGATCGGTCCTACGAGTAGCAAGGGCACGTCGGGTGCATCAGGATACGACACATTAGGGTTTGGGTGCGTGCTGCGTGCGTTGTTGCTAGGGTTTCCTTGGTCTTCTTGTGCGTCATGGACTCCTCGTGCGCTAGGGTTCCTACGTCAATCGGGTCCGCATCATCCCCTCCTTCTTCAAAAGAATTCATCCTCGAATTCGCTCCAGCAGCATCCTCGATGAAATCATCACCTACATCAAACAAGGTTAAGTCAGCAACATTAAAGTACTACTCACAGAACCATACTCACTAGGTAGTTCGAGTTTGTAAGCATTGTTGTTGACTTTCTCAACGATCTGAAAAGGACAGTCACCCCTTGCAGACATCTTGCCATGGCGTTGGGCTGGAAATCTCTCAAGACATAAGTGCAGCCACACCCAATCACCAACCTCGAAGGAAACAATCTTCCTCCCTTCGTTCCTCTTTTGCGCCAACTTGGTGTTCATTCACTCGATGTTGAGCTTGGCTTTCTCATGCAATTTCTTCACCAAATCTGCCTTCCTTACACCATCTAAGCTAGAAATATCACTTAAAGGTAAAACAGTCAAATCCAACGGTGTCATAGGGTTAAAACCATAAACAAGCTTAAAATGTGAATAATGGGTAGTCGAATGAACAGATCGATTGTAAGCAAATTAAATAAAGGGTAAACTCTCGACCCATGTAGACACATGCTTACGAACCAATGTACGCAACAGTGAACCCAAGGTTTAGTTCACTACCTCTGTTTGACCGTTGGTCTGTGGGTGATACGAAGTAAAGTAGAGCAACTTCGTACCAAGTTTCTGCCACAAGACTCGCTAAAAATGGCTAAGAAATTTACTATCCCTATCGCTGACAATAGATAACGGTACACCATGCAAACATACCACTTCTTTAAAGAACAAATCAGCAATATAAGTCGCATCATGAGTTGTGGCACATGGAATGAAATGTGCCATCTTAAAGAATCGATCTACAACTACAAAGACATTATCTTTACCATGTTTATTCCTAGGCAAGCCGACGACAAAATCCATGGACAAATGGGTCCAGGGATGAGAAGGTACTGGCAGAGGCATATACTCGCCATGGTTAGCAACCTTAGATTTGGCTTTACGACATATAAGACAATGCGCAATGATGCGAACTACATCACGTTTCATATGCGGCCAATAAAAGTGTTCCTTAAGGATTTCTAGGGTCTTAGTCACACCAAAGTGACCCATTAAACCACTACTATGCGACTCATGCACAAGTAAATCATGTAAAGAACAACAAGGAATCCATAGGCGTTTATCCTTAAACAAGTATCCATTATGCTTATAAAATTTAGATTCACTCCAACGGATGCGAACATTATAGGCATCACCAAAATCAGCATCAGTATGGTACAATCCAATTATATGTAAAAATCTAAGCAATTTGGTATTAAGGGACTTAAGAAGCGCATACCTACGAGATAGGGCGTCAGCCACTATATTTTCCTTACCTTGCTTGTATCGAATGTGATACGGAAAGGACTCGATGAACTCCACCCACGTTGCATGACGCTTATTGAGTTTGTTCTGCCCCTTGAGGAACTTCAAACTGAGGTGGTTAGTGTGCACAATAAACTCCTTCGGCATCAAGTAATGTTGCCATACCTCCAACGCTCTCACCAGCGCATACAGCTCCTTGTCGTAGGTAGGGTACCTCGACTGCGCATCCTTCAATTTCTCGCTGAAATAGGTGACTGGCTTCTTTTCTTGCATCAACACAACCCCAATACCTATTATGCTCGCGTCACACTCAACCTCAAATGCCTTCTCAAAATCGGGTAGAGCTAAGACCGGCGCTGAGCAAAGTCACTCTTTAAGCGTTTGGAACGCTTTTTCTTGAGGTTACTCTCACTTGAACTTTACATTCTTCTTGGTCAGCTCGTTCAATAGGGCTGCAATGGTGCTAAAGTCTTTGATGAAGCATCGATAGAAGCTCGCCGATCTGTGGAACGATCGCACATCGCTTGCGGGTTTAGGAGTAGGCCACTCCTTGATCACTTTGATCTTCTCCTCATCTACCTGTACGCCTTCTACACCATCAATAAAACCAAGAAACGACACTTGCTCTAAAGTGAAAGAGCACTTGGTTAGCTTTGCATATAGTTTCTGTTCGCGTAGTGTAAGAAAGACATCTCTAAGGTGCGAAACATGTTCAGCAATCAATTTGCTATAGATAAGTATATCATCAAAGTACGCAACAATAAATCTACTAATAAAATGTCTAAGCACATGATTCATCAACCTCATAAACGTACTAGGTGATTACTTAATCCAAACGGCATTACCATCCACTCATACAATCCATATTTAGTTTTAAACGTCGTTTTCCACTCATCTCCCTCTTTCATACGAATTTGATGGTAGCCACTCATTAAATCAATTTTAGAGAAGACTCGACTACCACTTAATTCATCCAACATATCATCTAACCTAGGGATAGGGTGGTGATACTTTACCGTGATTTTGTTGACTGCTCGGCAGTGAACACACATGCGCCAAGTACCATCCTTCTTCGGCACTAAGATCACCGACACTACGCATGGGGATAGACTCTCCCTCACATATCCACGGGTGAGTAATTCGTTCACTTTCCTTTGTAATTCTTTCATCTCCATGGGATTACTCCTATAGGCTGGATAATTAGAAATAGTTGAGTCGGGTGCAAAATTGAATTGATGCTCTATGCCATGGATTGGAGGCAAACCGGGTGGCATGTCTTCAGGCATCACGTCCTTGAATTCCTGCAAAAGAGACACAATATCAACATACAAAGAATCAAATGGGTTAGGGTTGGAAGCGTTTAGACACAAGGATCTAAAACGAAGCAACAACAATGGGCGGTTAACGCCAATATTTTTCTGCACAAGTAGTGCTTTCCTCACTTCGCTCCCTTTGGCATATACGCTCAATTTCTTTTTACTTTCCTCTCATTTTGATCTCTCAATGCCATTCTCTGCATGCTTACTCTTTTCATGCGAATGTTTAGCTCGCACATACTCTCCCTCTGCATGCTTACTCTTTTCATGCGAATGTTTACCTCTCATACACTCACCCTCTGCATGCTTACTCTTTTCATGCGAATGTTTATCGCTCACACTCTCGTGCTCACTCTCTTTCTTTTTAACACTCAATCTTCCTTTTCCTCTCTCAATTTTCTTTTTAATTTCAAACTCAGCATATGATTTCCAGCCACAATTGATCTTTGAGAACTTGAGTTTGTGTCAATGGAGCAAGCGTGAATTTCCTCCCATCTTTCACTAGCTTGTAGCGATTGCTTCTTCCTTCGTGATTGGCCTCCCTATCAAATTGCCACGGCCTCCCAAGTAGGATGTGACTCGACTTCATTAGTACCACATCACAAAGGATCTCATCATGGTACTTGCGAATGGAGAAACTAACTAACACCTGCCTCGTCACTTTCAATTCACTTACGTCGGTCATCTATTACAACAAGTAGGGTTTCGGATGCTTCTGAGTAGTCAGCCCCAACTTGTCAACTAATAGGGTGCTCGCACAATTTGTACAACTCCTATTATCGATGATCATTGAGCACATCTTCTTTTCAACAATACATCGGATATGAAATAAGTTTTCCCGTTGTTCCTCCTCACATGTTTTGGGCTTGACTTGCGCACTCAAATTGCCCTAACCACCAATGCAAGCGCATGATCGACCTCCATTACTTCATCATCCGAATCATCTACTGTCCTATCTTCTTCCTCACTCTCAGGCTCACCTACCACATAATCCTCATCGGAATATTACCCTGTTGTCCCTTACAAGCAAGACACGCTTGTTACCACATTCAGACTATCGATGACCTCTCCCATGATACTTGAAACATACAATATCCTTCGTCGCCATTCTTTTTTGAGCCGAGGAAGGGTTGCTGCTGTTATTGTATGTTTTTTAAGGTACACTTGAACCGTTTACACCCTTGGTGCCATAATTATTGGGTGGCACTTTAGGCGGTACAATCGCTCCCTTATTTTCCTTCATCCAAGGTGTCTTCTTCCATGTCATTGTTCTTGTACTACTTGTGGTCGAACTAGTAAGAGAACTTCTGGACTTTTGGTGTTTCTCAATTTTGATAGCTAAATGCAACATCTCCTCTAACGTAGTATAATGCGTTAGCTCCAATGAATTCGCTATCTCCCTATTCAACCCACCGAGAAATCTCGCCATTGTTACCTTTCTATACTCTTCTACTTGCACTCTAGCTAGCACTATCTCCTTCTCATTGAAATAATTACCCACACTCATGCTTCCTTAGGTCAAGTTCTATAGCCGTTGATGAAGGTCACGTTAAAAGTAGGAGGGAATAAATCGCCTCTTCATTAGTGCTTTCATCTCTTCCCAAGTCCCAACCGGTCCAAGTCCATCCCTAACTCTCTTTTGTGTCAATGAATCCCACCAATGCACAACGTATCCACTGAATTCCACGGCTGCCAATCTCACTTTCTTAGTCTTCGAATAGTTATGACAAAGAAAGATCGAGGTAGCCTTCCTTTCCCATGCCAAGTAGGCGTCCGGATCATCCTTCCCTTCAAACGGAGGAATCTTCATCTTAATACTCCCGAGATTAGAGTCAACCCTTTCTCCCTAACCATAACAGTGATCGTTAAGCTTGCCCCTTGGCTTATAGGCAAAGTCCTCATCATCACCGTCATCATACCACTTCTCACGACGTGCTCGGCGCTTGGGCGCTAGGCTATTGTGTGCTTCTAGGCGCTCACGCTAGGGTGCGCGTCTATGTATTGCTTCTTGCTTAGGAAGTCCCTCATCTTCATCACTGTCACTAGCAACTAGACCGTTAACAAAAGGTTGTTTTTGATCGACCTTTGATGCATGCGAACTACCAGCGATATTGTGATTCGTCGCAAAGTTCCTAGGGGGTACTCCCATCAGTGACTCCTTTACTTCTTCCGAAATAGTTTGTAGACGAGTTTCCATCGCCGCTATATGTTCGAGAATTGTTTCTAACATTCTCACTTCCTTGGGACCTTCCACTTTATTGGACGAATGATTAGACATCTGTAAGTCCTACAATACACAACACTAGCAAACGGCGTAAAATTGTACTAATCCTAGCACTCGCTCACGTGTTTACTCTCGTGTTTATCTCTCTAATAATCTCAAAAAATCACTCACAAAAACTATGCCTGCAAGTGTTCGAGCGCGAACGTTAGAGACTCAAGAATTTCAAGAGAAGCTGCCAACGAAGACCACAAAGAAAACTAGCTTGGAAACAAAGTTGGATGTAAAATAATTGAGTAGTTGCAAGGATCAATCAACTAAACAAATATTTCACTGGATTAGAAAGCAATTTAGAGGAATAAAAAAAAAGCTCAAATTGACTCGAAAGGACGCAAGTAAATCACAAAACCATGAACGTGCGTGTGGATGTGTGGTTTAGGGTTTGTAATTGCAAACTTGATATCTTTCAACTCCGATCACTAAATTGGGTGATTCTTTTTGCAACGAGTTTGAAATTCTTCCTACTATTTTTTTATTTTCTTTTCACTCCATAGATATTTTTCTTTTTCTGCTTTCGTTTCTCTTTTTTTTTTTTTTTTGACTCTTTAGCTAAGAATGTAACTAAAAGAAAAGAATTAAAAAAGATTCTTTTTGGTATTTTGAGACTCTTTTTATGACAGGAATTGAAACAAAAAAATGCACACACAAGATCTAGAACCCTAGATCGACTTGACTCACAAAACAACTAACACAAACACACAAAGAAATTGGTTGTAGAATGGAGTAGAAGAAGAACCAATTTCAACAAGGAAAACTGAAAATTAAATAGGATAACTTACCACACTTGAACGCCTTGAGCTCCGCTACTAACTGATACGATCCTAGTTGCCTAAGATGCGTACAACGACGATTTGATCTAGTTCAAGTCTGGATTTCAATTGCGGAAATATGATAAACTCTACTTGACAAACTTACACCTCTTAGCAACCTGTGCTAAGCAACCTAATCGATTTAAGAGAGGATTCTTAATCGAATTCTAGACCTAGACTAAACCTAGTGTAAACGATTCCAGGGGAATGAACTTTCGGGTTTTACTTGAGCAATCAATTAAATGTTTGGACTCAATTGAAGACAAGGTTCGCGCATGAACAAGTTGGAGAAAACTCTCGCAAGTATAGTTTTTGATTAAAAGTCGAAACCTTACAGTGAAGCATTAGCTCCCTCTAAATAGTCTTGGCCTAATTCTTGTTGAAATAGGATTTCTAATATTCCACTTATTCTAATTATTAAATAAACTAAATCATAAATAAAATAAGAAGTCTAATAATTAAAACAACTTAAATAAAATCCCAAAACGCATGTAAGTTTGCATTTTGCTCCTCTTCTTCCAAGTCGCACTCAAAACGCATGGAGATTTGCGTTGTGCTCCAATTCTCTCCAAGTTGCACTTCAAGCTTGCGCAACTGTGATCAACGTCACGAGTCTTGGAGTCTCCTTTCGTAGAACGGTCTCGTCGAAGCTAGCCTCATGTTCCAGCTCCTTGTAAATGATTGAGGATAGCTTCATTTGTAACTTCTTAGCTCTCGCTCGAGTGATCGGTCCTACGGGTAGCAAGGGCACGTCGGGTGCATGAGGATGTGGCACATTAGGGTTTGGGTGCGCACCGCGTGCATTGTTGCTAGGGTTTCCTTGGTTTCCTTGCACGCCATGGACCCCTCGCGCGCTAGGGTTTCCTACATCGATCGGGTCTGCATCATCAGCCATCTTGGGAGTTTCGTGCATCTAGGCCTAGGCGTTGCGATGATTTATGCTCATCTGCAAGGCTCGGCTGTTGTGACCAGTCCTCTTGGCAACGTGTCAAGTTGTTCTATTTTGAAGGGGGCCAGGATCACATCAAATGTTCATTCAAAAATTTGAGGAGTGAGTTCAGCACCAATATGATCTCTTAGCTGGTATGCAGCATCCTTAATATGAATGCCAAGGAAATCTATCTCTAGCTTTGCAATATGCATTTTTGGTTCAGAGAGCATGATGCCATATTGGAGAACAATATTTGAAAATTGCTGGAGGAGTTGTTGATGAGCAAACATATCAGGAGAGAAGAGAAATATGCCATCAATGTAGACAAATGCTGAGTGTAGGAGGGGGCTGAAAATCCATATCATTGCTTTCTAAAAAAGTGATGGAGTTATTTTCAAACCGAATGGAAAAACAGTCCATTTATAATGGTGATCAAGGATACAAAAAGCAATCTTGTGTCGTTCATCCAGATGAATTCCAAGTTGCCAAAAACCCACTTTTAAATCGAATTTGGAGAAGATCTTTGCATTTGAAAGGTTGGAGAATAATGTTGACTTGTTCGGTAATGAGAACTTATCATCCTAGAGGAAATGATTCAAAGGTTAGTAGTTGATTACCAATCTCATCTTTTCGTGAACTTGTTCTAAGCGCTTGTTGACATAGAATGCTTCACAAGCCCATTGTGAGTTGGTAGGTTCAGTGAGACCTTAGGCGAGGAGTTGTTGACATTCTTCAACTGCAAGTTTCTTATGTTCTGGAGAAATCGTTGTTTTTCCAATGTGGGTGTGAACATTTAGTTTGGAAATCAGTGTGGTTGGTTGCATAAGATTTGGAAACTATAATGTTTTTGATTTCTTCAATGGAAAATAATATGGGTAATTGAAATGGAGAAGGCCTTTCAAGATAGAGTTGGAAATATTATTTAAAACCAATACCATCAGGTAAGATTCTAAGCCTTTTGAGTTTAGTAAAGATATCAAAGTCAAGAACTAAATCTTTACCAGGAAGGGTAGAGCCAAGAACCTGAGTTGTGATTGAGCATCCTAAAAAGAATTTGAGTGTAATGTTACGGCTAATAACATATGTTGAAAAGACCTCATTATTAGTTGTCCGGAAATAATGTTGATGTGGTCTCCAAAATTCTAGAGGTAGAATGGAAGGATCCATTATGCTCTGAGCTGCATTAGTATCAAGGAATGCAGTGAGATGAAGGGGCCAATCATATTTTCCTGGAAGCACCATGATTGGTATTAGAGGTACTGCTCATGAGGATTGGTAGTTCCATGAGGTAGAAATCTTCACTGGATTCTGTAAAAAAACCAGTGTCATCATAGTCTTCCAAGATGAAAAGAGACTATATTTGTTCATCATCAATAAAGAAGAGGGTTTCAAGATCATCATTGTTGACATCTATGTCGGTGCAAGAGTATATCTCTTCCATCAGTTTTACGATAGAGGTCCTTTTCTGTTGACATTGCTTTGCAAACTGACCTCTATTTCTGCAGATGAGGCAACGATCAAACTTTTTCTTTGAAGACTTACATCGGAGAAACCTCCATCGTGGTTTCTTAAACATTTTAAACCGTCTCATCTTTTTGCCTATTTGTGGCAATAGATACGTCTTCTTGTAGTATTTCTTCTTCTTACCTTTGCAATGATAAGATTGTTGGGGTGAACATTTGATTGATAAGTCTGATCTTTTGCAAGCCTTTGAAATGTAAGGACTTTCTTTTAGGAAATCTTTGATCAACATCTTAGTAAGCACAAAACTTTTCTAAAGATTTAAGCATTGACTGATATATTTCACCCATAGAAGCGTCTATAACTTGTTTACCTTGTGCTTTGAGTGTACTGAGAATTTCATCACCAAGTTGATTTGGAATTGAAGAGAGGAATGCTTGTTTAAGATTCGGATATGCAGGTCCACTAAGTAAGTAGAACCGTTTCATCATCCGTCGATAGTGATAGATCAAATCTTTGTGTTCAAAAGAACAACATTTCATTTTGAAAAATTCATCTCGTTGAAGATCAAGATGATCCTCATTTCTTCCAAGAAATTCTTGATGTATAGCATGAATTGCTACTGTTGCTGAAGGAAGTTGAAAGAACTACAATTTTTGATACTCTCTTAATGATAAACACCAATCATGGAGCATGCCTACAAAACGTGAGGCAAAATTATGGAGAACAAGATACAGTGTAGCGCCTAGTTTAAAACTTTCAACATGAATCCATGCCAAAAACTCATCAAGTCGTTCCCTCCATTTTGATGGTGGGACATCATCTAAGCCAAAAGTAAGCTTAGTACCAGAAGAAAAATTAGGGGTTGGATGAGCATCTGAAGTACTTAGCGGTGGATCATCATTATTGAAGACAACTTCACCATCCGAGTCATAAGGAGGGTCTGTGCAATATTGAGGAGGTTGATTCATGAACTGTTCTGGATATGATTGATCAAAGAAGGGTAAGGATTTTGTATCATTTGAAAGATTTGTAGTGGATAAATCCAATTCAGAATCAGAATCTTTAGCTGCAAGCGATATTTGTGGTAAGTTGGAACATTGATGAAGAAGATTCTAGATGAGATTTGGAGATGTAGATTTTATCATCATTTGTTCTTCATGTTCTAGAATATGGGACATTTCTTCTGTGATAATGACCTTTGATTTGTCTGAATTTGTTCGAGAGTGTTTTTTAGAGCTATGAAGCTTAAGTAAATTTTTTTCATGGGTTTCATAGTATTTGGCTTTTTCAGCTGAGTTAGGTATATAGAGGGTTTGAGTAGTAGGTGGATATGGATGTGTTTTCTCCCATGATTGAAGTGGTGTAGGAGAAAATAAAGGTGAGGGTGGTGGCGGTGGTTGTGAGGGTTTTTCTCCTTTGAAAATCTGGATTTGAGCTTTAAGAATCGAGATCTCTTTTTTTTTTTTTAGCTTCAAGACTCAGAGGCATCACAAAGTTAATATCATTCTCAACTTTGTTCAAGTGAAGTTGGAGTTACTTTAACAGTTGTGTGTTAACTGAGAAACTTTCTTCCAATTTCTTTTCCACTATCAACACGAGTAGATAACTGGGCTAAAGTTGTGTTTTGAGCAATAACGTTGTCTATCTGCTAGTTGAGAACAACTTCAGCTGCTGAAATGTGTTGTCTGCCACCTTCTGCATCTCTAGATGTTAGCGTAGATATTTTAGGCATCTGTTTATTTCCATGATCATTGACAGTTTCTTGTAGGTGAGGAAAATCTGTAGGTGAAAACATAAAAACATCTTGTATGACCGGAGGTGAGGAAAACTTTTGGATCTCCTTGAGGGCTGCTTTATAACAAGGCAAAGGTGTAGAAGGTGTTGGTGGTGAAGGTCCTGATATCTGTGATTTATAAGAGGACAAAGGCGGTGTCGTTATAGGATAAATTGGTGGTGTGGAATATTTGACAAGATAATTAAATTTTTGGAAGGTTGACCAAGTGTGTCTATCTCTAGGTCGCCTTTGTCGTGGCGTGCTTTGAGTTGTTTGCAAGGTGATTTAGATTTGTTCTTTGTGTTGGAATATCTTTGGACCATGCAATATCATCATCATGATCAGAGTCTGCTGTAATAGAATCCCAGTAGCAATCTTCACAATCACAATCATAAAAAAAGCAATGACCACGTTCATCCTTGAACATGTAGACCGGATGGCCGTCATTTTGGAAATGCAAATTAGGCGTCTCACGTGGTACTACATAATTAGAGGCCATCTACATCATAGGATCATCTAGAGATATGGGCTCCATCATCATTTCAGTGTGGAAAACGACAGGGGGTGAATGTTCCTTCTCTTGAGTGAACTGGATGGTAACTACACCATTAGTAGATTTTTTGAATTTGGGCTGGGTCGAGAATTCTCATGGAGTTTCTCATAGTTAGTAACCCATGTGTACTAGTTTGATGAGCTCCGATCGAGGTAGTTGACGGGAAACATGAATGCATGTAGGTGTGTTATTGTGATCTGCCGAAATGAGCAAGGCTTCGTTGGATGCATTTTGTGCTAACTCAAGAGCATGATTCTACACACGATACACCATTTGATAGTGAAGAGTAGTGATGACAAAATTTGAAACTTAAGGGGATCCAATGATTTGAAGTTGGGCTTTAAGTGCGCCAAGTAGTTGATTATCTTTGAGAGATATTAAAATTAGGAATAAAGTGACAAACACAGTCCTTGCATTAAGTGTAGTCTCAATTTTTCCAATGCAAGCATGTTGATACTCTAGAAACCTTGTGTCAAGAAGAGCAATCCTGGCTTTAATAGGAAGACTCTTACGACCATGATACGTTAGAGCTAGTCGAATTACACCAAAATAAAGATGGGTATAACCTTGAGATATCCATTGACGAGGAAGTTATGAAGGAATCTCAAGTGTAAGAAACTGTTCAATTTCGGAGGAGGAGATTGAGTGTCCACTTTGTCCAAATTCTTGTAACCCACAAGGGCCACAACCGCCAAATTACTCTCCTCCACCACCAAGTCCACTTCCAATTTCCAAACTTGTTTCAACGCTTCAACAATCTCTCTAATACATCAAACAAGTTCATATTCCTAATATTAGCAAATCAAACGTCGGGATAAGCCGTGGTGGTTAGAAATCAGATTTGAGAGAGAAGTCTCTAGTGGTTGCTGCAATAGACGGTGTCCAATCAGATCTTGAAGAGATGAAGATGGTGGCTGCGAAGATGGACAGTGTCCGTGTTCTATAAAATCTAAGAGAGATCAGGATTATGGTCAGAGATTATATCTGGGAGAGATGAAGGTGATTGTTGTGGTGGATTTAATGCTGGTGGTGCACATATCCGAGAGGGTGAAGGCGATACGGATTCAACTGGAAAAGTAATGGTCGATGTTGAATCTGATGCTCCGCTTTTTATCCCGGCTGTATACCGTCAAATGGAGGATTTCTCATCGAATTTGTGACAGCTGGTCACAACCTCCACATGGTACATGGATTATTCGATGAGCTAGCATCATGATAAGGAAAGGTTGTATGATAATGTTGAGGGTTTATGACGTGAATGATGTGGGATCTATTACTTGATGCGTTTGCTTTTCATGTGATGATGATATGAATGTTCAATTTGAATATTTGATTGAATCATGAGGCAGAAGGCAAAAGCGGCTCAATTCCTTTGCCTTTCAATGGGTGTATAGGAATGGATCTGAAGTTGAAGCTAAAGCACTAAGGAAGGGAGATTTTTTTTCTTTTTTTTTTTTTTTTTT
>NBIL01123838.1:0-17670 GCA_002752925.1 Viola pubescens var. scabriuscula | reverse complement strand
TTTTTGTCAATATATATATTCCTTGCTATTTCCTTTATTACTGTGTCTGGCTCTTTAATAAGACGTGGATTGGTGAAGAAAGATGGTTAGAGTATGGCTACTTCAAGGCACACCAGGAAAGAAGAGCGGTATGTTCAGTTGCCAATTGCCATACCGCTTCTCTCTCTCTCTGTTTTTTAAAGTGAGGTTTTTGTCTAATTATTTATCCATAAATAAGTTTATTTCTTCATCTTCAGCATTCCAAAGTGCATATTAATCTACTCATCCATGGAGGAAGTTGTAGGGTAGGATCATGGGTTTTCGTTCAAGATCTATTCTTATTTTAGCTGATCGGAGGGTCTGTTTGAGATTGATTTCTGTTTTTTCCTGTATCAGATTCAAGGATCAAAATTACATCGGGTGAAAATATACGAGGTATGTTTGGGATAATTCCCTAGCAAATGTTGCATTCTCTTGAATCTTATTTAATGACCATAATAACTTCTGATAGAATCATCTCGAAAAGAGCCGTATTTTGACTATTAAATATGTGGTAAAAAAAAATTTAGAAAGAGAAAGAGGTTTAGTTTTATACTTTTATAACTATTTGTTACCGCATGAAGTTAGATTTGAGCATTTTTGTTCACCTCTTAACCATTAGTCAAAAACAAAAATCTCTCATCAACCTAGAAAATTACATTTTACTTTCTTTTATTTACTTTTTTCATGCAAGTAATCATTTTTTTTAATCCATTTTTAGTTGTTAAACTAACAACCACGTGGCATATTACCTGCTATTGTTGTTTAGAACCCACATCAACTACATGAATTAATTGGATAAATCAGTCACTTGAAATCCTAGTTGGATGATTAAAAATGGACGAAATGAGCTATTTGCACAAAAAAATAGATTAGAGTTGGAAAATATCGTTAATATATATATTTTTTTAAGAGTAGAAGTGAGTACGAATCGCTTAATTGTAGATAATGATCGCAGAGAATTCCTACAAGACTACAAGAGCAATTTTGTTTCCCTAATGAAGAAGAAAAAGAAGAAGAAGATTGCAAAAGGAAGAGTGGATCATACCTACAAGACTAAGTAAGTGAAGTTGCATTAGTACATTGTGCATTATTTGTTTGGGATAATCCCCCAAATGATGATTGGATTTTTGTCAAATGCGAAGAAGAATTTCGATGATTTGTCACTCGTTCGATCTTGGAGCCAAAAGTTCATCCATGGAGCGAGCAGAAGAGATTGCAGTATATGTAGGAGAAAAGTTCCCTACTTTCGTCAAGTCGATGATCCGATCTCAAGTTTCTGGTGGATATTGGATGGCAAGTTCCAATCTTTTTTGTTAATCCATGATCATATTGATAAAAGTTTGGAGGAAAAAAGATGGTTAATGAACCAGTTGTTTTGTTAATTTGCAGGGTCTTCCTAGAGATTTTTGCCTTGTGCATATGCCAATGTCTGATGCCGGAGTCACTTTGGTGGATGAGAATGGAGAAGAGTATGAAACTAAGTATCTTGCTGAAAGAACAGGACTAAGTGGAGGGTGGAGAAAGTTTGCCATTCAACATAGGCTGTTGGAGAAAGATGCAATGGTTTTTCATTTGATTGAGCCTTCCAAATTTAAGGTAAACTTCCCTATCCTTACGGCAACTTCTCATGCGACTCAATCATGACCGTGCATTCGTCACAGTGTTTGTGGATTGTCGGATGAACGAATTATAAATTACAGAATTAGTGTTACATAAGAATAAATTATAAATTATAAGATCGAGACGAACCATTTGGACTATCTGTGTTCTCTGTTGATTGGATGGACTAAATCTGCAGAATTTCATGATCACTGATATCCTTCCACTGTGTTAGGTGTATATTCTGAGAGAGCACTTCTCATCAGTAGCAGATGGAGCTCTTGCCCTCATGAATTTGGCCTATAGTAAGTAATGGCCGCAGCCTCCACTCAGTATTAAAACAAATTTTGTTGTTGATGGAGCGGTTCTGAGTTTTGCTGCTTTTTGTACATGTATATATAAGGAATAGTCAAATGAAAATGGGAAAACAGATGAAGAAAATAGTTAGACTCCCTTTCTTTCATCATAGGAACGATTGTAGATGTTGATGCCTCACTTTTGCTGGTGACATAGAGTTACGATTATCTAGTATAATTTTA
Organism: Viola pubescens var. scabriuscula; assembly: GCA_002752925.1. Taxonomy (NCBI): domain Eukaryota; kingdom Viridiplantae; phylum Streptophyta; class Magnoliopsida; order Malpighiales; family Violaceae; genus Viola; species Viola pubescens. The sequence continues at coordinate 15,511 of NBIL01123838.1, read as the reverse complement.
TTCTATTATTTAGATTCGAACTTTAGACTCAAACCTCTATTAGTATATTGAAAGCTTGAAAAGATAAATTACAAACTCAAATGAACTATCATAGATATAGTTAAGCTAGCAGTTTCCCTAGTATCACCATACCCAAATCCAAAACTTGGTAACAACTATTTTTAACACCCAAAGAAAAAGGTGAAAGTATTATTATTATTATTTTTTAATATAATTTTTTTTTATAGACGGATATGAGATTCAAACGTGAATTCGAAACTCTATTAATATATTCGCCACCAGTAAGATAACCGGAATTAAACATAAAGGGCTAACTTAATGTGAAAATAATCCTACTGCGTAATGGATACCTAACCTGAGAAATCATTTAGGGGTACTCTGTTAAGTAAAACTGTGACTTAAAGACAGATTTTTTTTTGCAGAAAGAATCATTTTATCCAAAGTTCATATAGTCCCTGTATGAATGTGATGACCGCTCTGTTTCGTTTCCTTTCTTTTATTTTCAGGTCAGTGCCTCGATATATGTCTGTAGACCAACGGGCAGCTGTAACGGGCAAATGTAACGAGTAATGACCCTGTAAAAGGACGTCATTCTCTACATCACTATCTAACATAACAATTGTAGTACTGATCCTGACACCAAAACAGTGCAATGCAGCCTCATCTTATGAAATTTGATTTACCCCTTGTTAGTGTTAATTAGTCAAGTTAAATAGATTTAATTAAGATAATTAAATTAAATATAAAGAGGAGAAAGAATTAAATGATTGTCTTGATCGGTACAATTTTACACTAAACAACCGGTAAATTGGAATAAAAGAAATAATTAATTCTAGAAGAATAATCCTATTTTGAATATTATTGGATTTAAAAAAAAAATGACTCGTTTATCCTATTTTTTGACTCTACTTAATTTATGGTAAGAGAAATATTCATTCAAATATTGTTAGACATTGAAAAATAATGATTCATGAACTCAAAATCTAAATTAACGACAGAAGAATAATCATTTGATTTCGGAAAAAAAATTATTATCACAAAATTTATTCTTTTCACCAAATTCAGACTCAAATCACTCCAAGTTATGTCATTAGCAAGTGGTAGAGCGTCTTGTGACAAATGAACCAAAATTACTACAAAATGAAATTATTAATTACTCGAAAAATTATATACTAGTGGAGTACAATTTAATACAATTTATCGGTAAATTAATCATTTCCGAGTGGATATAATTTTCAATTTTAACAATAAACCCATTACAAAGTGTAATTATACATGAATTTAATGCTAATTAATGTAAATTCATGAATAATTTTGTTATCATTTGAAGAATTACTATTATACAGATCGCCGTATTTATTTTTTATTATTTCAAAAGTCAATTAAAATCTTTTATTTTTCATTAATATAATTCCTTAAATCATCACCTATATTTGTCTTTCAGATAATAAATTATTTTATTCATTTTTTTTTTCCTGAGGCATAAAATGCATTTATCTCATTTATTTTGTTCATGGAAATTTTACTGGTAACAAATTATTAAAGCCAAAAAAAAAAAAAAAAAACTGACTTTTATTGAAAAGAAACCTTTGACTCACCTGACCTTTGACTCATCTCACCATTGCATGAAACTATTCTGCCCTAAATCTGCGTTTAGAGTTACTTTCCTTTTCTTTTTTTCCTTTTTGGACAGCAGAAAGGAAAAAACATTATCAAGGACAGGAATCTGAAAGAGAGAAAAAAAAAAAAAAAAAGAAACTGCGGAACCCCAACAGCAAATACTTCTTCCTTCCTGCTTTGGCTGCACTGCACACCACCTGACCTACCATGGATGCCAAAGAAGGCCAAGCCACACCTCCTTACCAGCCTTCTTCTCAAATCACCATTTCTACTTTTCCAAAGGTCTCATCTATACCCCTGTTCTTCTTCTTCTGTGTTGTGTTGTGTTGTCTTGTAATAATCTCTGCATGTCTGATTCTGCAAATCTGTTCATTGACAGATTAAGCTGAGGAAGCTTGAAGGCAACAAGATTAAGCTGACCCAGATCCGCGACAAGTCTCAAGAACCTGACCTCAAGACTGAAATTGTGAGACCTGGTTCTTCTCCTTTTTCCTGTTTTGCGTCCCATTTGCGTCAACAAGTGTAATCTGTTGATTTTTTTAAAGGAATAGAGCTCATTGAAGTCTATGTATACTTGGTTCTTATAATTTGCTAAATGGGTTTTGTCTTTGGGCTGATGAAGGTTGTTTTTTCTTTCCTTGCTTCATTTCCTATGCTGTTCCTGTTCATCTGTTTACTCGTTTTTGGGTCTTTCTTGGACTAATGTTGCTGAATGAAATGATAGATTTAGGTAATTGTTTCTGCAATTTTTTTGAGAAGTTTTAAGAGCCTCAGGTAACTTTAAGACCACCAGGCTTCTTCCATGGTGGCTGTTACCTGCAATCTATAATTGTTTATGTTTACTCTCCGTGATACCTCCACTTTGAAAGGAGTTAAACCATGCTGGTACAATAGTGATTAGCCAGATTTGAACTATCCATTCTGAGCTTGTTACTATCCATTACCATCTAAACCTAGGCCAAAAAGAAATCTAAGTAACCTTTACCTTAGCTCCTATAAACCCTTTCGTGTTCAATGAAGAACACTCACAATGCCAGGCAGTGCTTTATTGGGTGGCTTTTTATTTCAATTACAATTTCCAGTCCTGGAAGTTTTTCTGTAGAGCACTCTTATGTTTGTAAAAGCTGCAATCTGCCATGACTCATCAGGTTGCATTTGAACCTATGCTGCCATTGAATCTGTTAATGTTGCATAATGATTGAAGGTTTTTGAAGGTTTTGCCAAAATTTTGCTTCACTTGCACTGTTTATGGGCTGTGAGCGTCAAAACCACTATTATAGGATAGCACATTCTCAACTTATGTACTGAACTTATGTACTCAACAGTGAGCTGTATGTACTAACTAGAAGCTGGTTGATTCTTACCACTAATTTTGTTTGCTGCTTGGGCACAGTTCCTGCATAATTGGTCTTTCTATCTCTAGATATCTCCAGTTTTTGTTTTCTGCTGATGAAATGGTGATATTTGGAATAAATTTGATTGTCAAAATAATCTGACACTTTTTTTATTTTCTTCTTGAGCAGGTGGTGTATGATAAATCAGGAGAGTCAAGAAGGTCAGGACCTTACCTAAGTGCCTTCTGCTTAAGCTTAACAGTTCATAACTTGGAGTACTAAGGTTTTAGACTGATTTACGTTTGTTTTGTTTTTACAGCCTCAAACAAAAGAGAGATGCAAATAATGATATCTATGACAGGGTTGAAACTAGGTATTCTCCTATGGAGCGGGCAGAAGATTTTCGGGCAAAGTTAGAACCTGCATTCCCTAGCTTTGCAAAAGCTTTGGTCCGCTCAAATGTGACTGTAGGGTTTTGGATGGTAATGTAACATTCTGTTTTAAATTGGAGAATAAGACACTATGTCATGTCTTAGACAGCTTTATTTTTCTTCTTCTTTTGGTTAAAACAGCTTTATTTTTCTGAGCTTCTTTATTTTTCTTCTCTTACAGCATCTTCCAATGCGATTCTGCAAACTGTATTTGCCAAAGAATGATGCAACGATTTTTTTGCAAAATGACAATGGGGATGAGTTTATAACAAATTATATTGCTGAAAGAACAGCACTCAGTGGTGGGTGGAAAGCTTTCTGTGCTGGAAACAACTTAATTGAGGGTGACGTTCTCATTTTCCATTTAGTCAAGCCTTTAAGGTTTAAGGTACAACTTTTCGTATGGTCATGTATTCAGTTTTTTTCTGAACAACTCATTTTAAAATGTCCTTCAGAAGCATCTAGAACCTGAAATTTTTCTCGACTTCTTTTCAATTGAACCTTTAAGCATTGCATAGACTAAAACACATGGAGGGAATGCTATTGAAGCTCTTCTTGGCAATATTTCTTAGCTCATAGTTTATGAGAACACATATTGAAACAAACAAGCGTTGAGACTGCGAAACTTACATGAAACAGAAACAAATGTTGCCAATCATTTCATACTGACACATCTATAAATGACCTAGAGATCCACTAGTGTTTTCAGAGGGTACAGGTCTTCATTTTCTTCGCTCTGCATACTTATAGTTGGGTCTTTCCTTCCAATTTTTTACTGCATTGGAAAAGTTACTTGGTCATTTTTGTAGATTTCTATTGCCACAGTTGCTATTTGCTTGACACTTCTTTTTGCAGGTGTATGTAGTCAGAGGAAGTGGTCATGAAAATCAAATCGAGCCTGGTATGTTGTACTTCTTTTTCCTGTTTTACACTTTCTAGCTGATTGGTTAAAATTACATGATCTATATTCCTGTTCTGTTTCCCCGCAGCAATAGCAGACTTGATAGAGAAAGATAATGAGTGCAACAAAAAGGCCAAGCCTTTAGCGTATCTTCCAGCAGACCATTTGGAAGAGAATAATCAAGAGAAGAGCCTGATTGTAATGGAAACCAATAAAGTGGATGCAGCAATTCAATCTGAGAGTGAAAGTGAAGATAATGGCTCTGAAACTCGAGATCTCATCAAATCTTCAGGATCCACCAATGATTTTGATGATGTAGACGGCTTTGATAATTTCAGAATTCTTGTCAACGGCTCTGCTATAGACTCTGAGCTCTCCAATCACCATAGGGCTGAATACTATGACTTATGTTGCTCACAAAACTCATTTCTTCATGACAATCTTCTCGCAAGTCTTAATAGTAAATTGGCTGCTGAAATAATAATAGAGACCGTCAAGATTTCCATGGCTGTTAGAGCTTCCAAGCTTTCCAATTCCCGTTCTGATTATGCAGTTTGGGACAAGACCTTGAAAGGATTTGAACTGTTGGGCATGAATGTTGGATTTCTCCGTACTCGGCTTAAGAAGTTATTGAATCTCGTCCTGGAATCAGAAGCAGCTATGGAATCAGAGTCCAGAGAGGCTAGAATTGAGCAAGCTCGTGTAAATGAAGAGATAAAAAGTATCGAAACGAAGCTTTCGAAATTGAAGGAGACTAAGGAGAAGCTAGATGGTGAGATAGAGGCCCTAAAGTCAAATGCCGAGAAGCATGAGCTCAAGTTTCAGGAAGTGGTCCTTTCCCCATGGTAAGTGTAAGAGTAGCAGTTTATGGAACTTAATCCTATTCCCAACAGGATATTTAAGGAATCTCAATGATGCTCAAGGTTTCTCATGCTAACAGAATGTGTTAACAAAAATCTTTTACTAATTTGGCCCTGAGCCAAGTGTATGCGAATCACAACTTCATGTGTTCTAGTAGAGGGGGATGATCGGTTAGGTGTTTTCTTTACTGTAATATTATTAGCTGTATCCTGTAATCGTGTACATTGTTTTGCTGCAGACTGCAGAAATGTTGTTGTAGACTTGTAGTCAGTGCTGTAATCTCTCTTTCTTTGTGGAGACACCATGTTAAAATATTTTCTTTCTAATGATCAACCTGGAGTAGAGGGCATTTTTCAGGGTTGCCTCTTGCCGGACTCGAATCCTGCCACCTCTTGCCTGTTGGGTAGGGTGCTTTCCTGCAAGCTACAAGTTTAGGGGTTCACTGAGTTAAATCTTTGACAAGAAAGCTTTAAGCATTAGATTGTCATTTACAATAGAGAGTTTGAGTCTTAAGAACAGTGCAAATCATGACGAGAGAGAGCAGCTCAAACGAACCCATTTCGGCTGCAAATACTGAACTTTTAGTATTTTTCATTTTGATCTTACGATCGTTGATTGTTGTTAACCAAACAAATTTTCATACTGTCGGTTGTATTTTGCAACTAAATTTAGTTGAATCTCAAAAACCAAACAAACATTGGTTAGAAAGGAACTAACACATGAAGAGGAAGAATAACAAAGAGAACCCTTATTCAGTCTCACCACCCCACCACAACCTCCACATCTAATGAGTAATAATAATGACTTTGAATTTTGATCAACTCACGATAAGCCTTTTCATTCCTAATACAAAATTTATCCCCAGGACTGCTTTTTGTTTTATAATCTCCCTTTCTACTTGTGGGTAAGTAGGTTTATTAGCCGTGGTTTTTCAATTTTTTCGCGTATAAAAAAAATTAATCTCGATCCGAGTACCATCAGTTTAAAAAAGATGACTCTCCAAGCACTCGTGATTTATAAAATTACTGTAAATACTATTTTTATTATAAATAATCTTTTATCCTAATTTCTTTTTGGGTAAAATTTTCTTTCCTATTTTGTTACTCGTGTCACACGTTACAGTAATTTTTGAGTCGTGTGCGGAAAAATTACTGTAACGTGTTTTGCGTGGAAAAAAATAGCCATAATTTAATAATTAATACAGTGGTTTGCGCGCCCAAGAAATTTACTTATTTGCTACCGAAATCCCGAGAGAAGAAAAATGGTGTCGGACCGTGACCTAGCGATTCGTCTCCGAAAGAATACTCCAGAAATTGGACACCGGAACGGCAACCGCAGTCGGCGTCCGCTCCAAACAGGGCTGCGGAGAGTACTCCAGAAGATTGTGCGCTCATTTATTTCATCCGTGATCAAACTGTTTTCTTCTTCGAAGCTCAAGCCAGCGAGGAAAAACAAGAGAATGCAAGAAGGGATGGTGGGAAATTGAAACGGAAAGCGACAACGATTCTGTTTCGGATGACCCAGAAGAAGAAGAGGAAGAATGTGATTTGCGCGCAAGTGAGGTACAAAGCCAATTTTGCTCCTGATTTTCTTGTCGCACGATAGCGTAATTTGATGGCCTTCGCATATTTCCAAAGGGTTTAGTATGATAAACATCGATTTTTGGTTCTTGTTCCATAACGAGTTGATTTCATGTTTAATACTGTTCGTTTCGCAGATACAGTGATGTTTGATGGCTTACATTTAGGATTTTGGGCCATGAACAGGAAATTTTGTAATGAAAAAACTTGCCTCAGGACCTAATGATGTCTTGGAAGATGAAACTGGAACCTGTTCTGAAGCAAAATACCTTGAGAAGAATGGGGTTTAGTTTTGGATGGAAAAGGGTTTTTTCCTGGGTAAGTTTCTTTTCATTTCAATTGCCAACTGATTTTAATTTATGCCAACTGATTTGAATTATGGCTTGGCTTTTGATGATTAGAAGGACTCAGATGCTTGAACACAGTTTAGATTGTGACATTTTGACCGAATATTCAAGTGGCATCATGATCTACTGTCCTGGTCTTACTTTTGTTTTTTGTTGGCTTTTGATGATTTTGATATGTAGGCATGGGTTTAGTGGCATCTGCATATAGATTTTGAGGTCAATTCCCGGATAGTAAGTGCAACTTGCTAATTATTGCTGTTTTTCAAACTTATGAAATGTACTAACTACTTTACAGCTATTTGCCCCTTTTAAAGGTTTTCATTGTGAGAGTAAATGGTGCATGTGACGTTTCGAAAATGGATTCTCATCATTCATCAGGAACAGGTGAACACTGGTTTCGTTGTTAATTTTGTGGCGGATCCTTTTGCTAGCTTGCTCTCTCTAAATGGCTTAAATGGGTACCGATTCTAATTTTGTCATTCTTTGCTGTCAAACTATGCAGTTGGTGTTGAGAATACGAGCATGGCTACAATAGGGCTGCAAATTCTAGAATCACAGCACCCACAATTCTGAAGATAACATTCAGAAGACAAACAACCACATTGCCTCGCAGCACGAATAGTGTATCTACAATCTTCGTTTGAAAAATGAAGTTGAGGACCTTGGTTCCAAATTCTGGGAGCAGTAGAGCGACAGAATCCTGTGGTTGATTTTACAGATGCGAAGAGCTTTGATGATATCCAAATTGTTGTAAATGGTCTAGGTACGAACAATGAGATCTCCAAAAGGACCTTCAAAAGAAGTATTTATGAGCTTTGCTGCAGGCAGAAAGCCTTCTTCCTCCATGACCATTTTATCGAGGATCTTTATGGTAAACAGGAGAGACAAGCTCTTTGAGTGAGTCAGATTTAAAGGAAGAGGAACTGGCTTTGATGTTGAGATCAAAGACTTTGCAGGTGAATGGTGGAATTTTACTGAGCAAATGTTCTAAGATGTGGCTAAGACTCCCTTGGGGTTAATTAATAATAAGCTCAGTGGGCGATAAAATATTCCTAGTTTGTAATTTTTTCATAATTCGATTAAATAATTATTTATTTAAATAAATAAAATATGGACTTAAATCATCTATTATCACACTGTTAATAAAATTATTAGTACTAAAAACTCGCTCCAAAAGGTAACTTGCTGTAATTTTTCTCATAAAGGTCCTTTATTTCCTCTCTTTTCTGGCTAATGGGAAGAAATCGTTCGTGACTCAGTGGGGAACTCAGTCCATTACATATTCTAATTGGCGACATCGTGTCAACCATCGGTATTATTTAGAGTTAATTACGATATTACTTCTCTTCCTGCATCAAGATTTCCCTTAAAATAAGCATTTCTCATATCAGGGAGTATTTAGTAATTTAGTAGTAGTATACTTTCGTTATCTGAAAAAGGCTGTTTTACTGTCGAAGGAAATGACAGGTTGAGAGGATTAGAAATGACGGGTTAGCGCACCAAAAAAGAAAAGAAATGACAAGTTAGCGCACCAAATCAAGGGAGGCTGGGCTGCGCACTGCAAACTTTGAAACAAAATTTTGAATTGAACGGTCCTTTTCCTCTTCCCTCCTTCATCTCACTTTTCAAATGAAATGAACTTGTACTAAAAGAAGAAAAATAAAAACTCTCCAAAATGTCTTCCAATTTCCAATACTACTACTATTTTGCTTTCTATAATTCCCTCCTTCTGCGTTTCTTCCCTTTGTTCTCACCAATAGCCATGGCTCTGTAGTGCAGGGACTTGAAGCAAAGGTCGCTCCTTTTCCCTCTCTGTATATCTTTGAATACCCATGTATGCATGTATGTACGTACATAAAGTTTCATCTTTTTTTTTTTTTGCAGAATAGAAGAGGAAGACCACCAAAGACGATGCGGAGCAAAACGTCGGTTGCTGTAAGCAAAGTTCGTACCCTTTTTTATGTTTGCTTTCTGTTTTGATCTTTTCTGTGTTCTTTTGAACAAAAAAGTTGTGAACTTTTCATGACATTTTGGGGTTTTTAACAAGGGTTCTTTTCTAGAGATGCAAATCCAAAAGACCACTCTTTTTAAAAAGAAGGAACAAAACTTTTCTGGTAGCTAGTAGAACAGGAGACAACAAGATGCTTTCATGAAAACATATAGATTTCTTCTGCTACTGTATTCTACAAGGGTTTTACAGAGGTTTTGTGTAGTTTGCTGAACTAACATTTTTTGTTTACTTTATTGAAAAAGATTTGTTGATTAAACAAGTATTTTGAATTATTGACCAGGTGGCTAACAATGGTCCCATCAAGTCTGAATGGTGAGTGGATTCATTTTATCTTTCCTAATATGGGAATAGCTGAACTAGATTCTGACTCGATTTTTCGCTTGTAGCCAAAAACGGAAGAGAGCGACAATGGATGATCTGTACGGTAATGATGAAGTAAAGTCTGAGGTTTTGTTGCGAGCAAGTGAGGTTAAAGATACTCTAGCGCCTCAATTCCCTAGTATGATAAAGGTCATGCTGCCCTCCCATGTTACTGGAGGGTTTTGGCTGGTAAACAAATGCAGAGTTTTTGTTTTACTTTTCCTCATCAATCGATTCATGAATGCAGTGATCTTAATGGGTTATATTTTGGATTAATAGGGTCTTCGTAAGGAATTTTGTGATAAGCATATGCCGAACGAGGACACAATGTTTGTTTTGGAAGATGAAAATGGGAAAACTTCTCTATCAAAATACCTTGCACACAAGGTGGGGCTTAGCGCTGGATGGAGAGGGTTCTCGATTGATCATAACTTAGTTGAGGGAGATGTTGTGGTTTTTCATTTAGTCGAGCAAGCCAAATTCAAGGTAATCTTTTGAACTGTTTTTGTGAGGTGTGTGCCTCATCCTTCTATCAATGTATGTGAAGACATTTGTTTCAGGTTTCAGGTTTTTGTGGCTAATCATTTAAAAGAATGGTTTTTCTAAAAGAATTTTCAAGGTTGCTTAGCAAAAAACAGTAGCCACAAGTTTAACTTGTTGCTTAGCTTTTGATGTTCTGGAGCACTATGATATTTGACAGGAAAATTGGATGCCATGGTTTTTAACTGGAAATTGAAAGGCATAATCTGGTGGCTAGATGTGAAATTAGTTTGCAAATGACGTTTTGTTCTTCTCCATGCAGACCATAAGGAACCAGTATTATAATTCATGAAGCTATGTCTGTTTTCCAATTTGTTGTTATCTGATTGCAATTTGCGTCATTTTTAGGTCTACATTGTGAGAGTTAATGGTTCAGGGGAGGTAGATGGTGCTCTTAGCCTTTTGAAATTAGATGCTGCTGAGCAAAAAATGAATCCTTGTGAGTGGTTCAAAACAGTTCACATTTTCTTTAACTTTATGATTATGAGTAGCTTAATTGCTCACAGAATCTGATTTCTTTGTTATTTTACTACAAATGAAGTAGCTCCTTTGATCATGGCTGCTGAAGAAATGAAATATGAGGATTCACAGCCACTCTTAGAAGAGGAAAGCAAAAAGATGCGTGGTACAAGCTCTATATCAGATCATTCTGAAAATGGAAGTGAGGATCTTGGCTTCGAAATTTCTGATGGGATCAGAATGTCAGAAGAATGCCCTATTGATTTTAAAGCTGTGAAATGCTTTGATGATTTCGACATTATCGTAAACGGTCTGGTTATAAACGCTGAGCTTTGCAGACACCTACAAAAGAAGTATTATGAGCTTTGCCTCAGTCAAAATGGCTTTCTCCATGACCATCTTCTTCAGGGCCTTAACTGTAAACTCATAACTGGAATAATTGCTGAGACTATTAACATTGCTGATGCCATTAGAGCTTCCAAGATCGATACATCTCAAGATGATTTTTCAACTTGGGAGAAGACTTTGGTATCCTTTGGAGGCTTGGGATTGAATGTTGGGTTCTTGCTGGCTCGGCTGCGCCAGCTAATGAGCCTAACTGATAAGTCACAGAGGTGTAAGGAAGCTAAAGTGGAAAGAGTTAATGCAGAAGAGGAAATGAGGAGTCTTGAGGCAAGGATTTTAGAAGTTAGGAATACAATGAACATGCTTGATGCTGAGATTGAGACTTTGGAGGTCAGTGATAATGACACTTTTGAGCATATGTTCCAAGAAATGGCCAAGGCACCATGGTGATAACTACGGAGTATCATGTTAGGAGTTCTACAACTTTTGGTGGGGAAAGGTGTGACCTTTTTTTGAGAATATGTATGATTCCACTTGCTTTAACTGTCAGGTTCTTTTTTGTATTTTGGCTTCCCTCCAACTAGGGGAATTGTAAGCAGTGGATTCTTATCAGGTTAACCTTACGAGAAAAAGGGTTTGTGTACATTTTGTGTACTACTTGAAATCTTTTCATGTAGAGAAAGGAAAAGAAAAGGAATGAAGTATTTTTTTTAAAAGTAAATTCAGTTTCTAACTCTCCTCTCCTGGACCTCAATGGTACTGAATTTATACTCCCTCCGGTACGGTATAAATGACGTTTTAGCTTTTGTTTTTACTGTTTCTGCACGTACCTTAAAACGGTCGGCAGACGCACTATTTGAGATAATTTTACCCCTAATTTTTTCTAGGAAGTACGTTAAGGATTAAGGTACGGTAGAAAAAAAACACGGATTTTTTTGGGGTCAAATAGTGAATCATCCGGCCTCCTCAATATGCATTCCCTACTGAATATTAGGATGCGAGAGTGTCATTTAAAACGTACCAGATGGAGTATTACAATTGTTGCTTAGCACTATTTCAACTCAAATTATGTTTCCTGGTGTCTATCCTATTATCCATTTTGTTTGGTCCTTTTCTTCTCCATGATATTGGTTTGGAGGTTTAAAGTTGTGGGCTTTAGTCTTGTTTTTGTCTCTCCAAGGAAATCATCTTAAAAAGAACAAAAAAGAACAAGCAGCTCTCCAAAAAAGAAAATCTGAAAATACCAGAATTCCGGTTCAGTGGACTGACAAGTGAAAGTTGATAACTTTTGATTAGACAACACGGTACCATCGCAGTGAAAACCCTAGAAAGGGATTACCAAGAGTTACTGTGGCTGACATGGGCAAAAGGATTTTGAATTCAAAAGTCATGAGACAAAGTGGAAACATTAACATGGCGCCCAATTCCAAAAACTCCTCACTGTCCACTGACCACTATCCCAAAAACAGGAAAATAGTAAATCGAACGGTCTTTAGTTTTTTTCTCCTTTTTTCTTGTAAAAAAAAGGAGCAACCTTTTCACCTTCTCCTTCTTCCAACTGAAAAACCCATTTGGATAATCATCTTTCCTTCTTCATTCTTTCATTTCACGGAAAGAAATGGCAAAATCGAACCTCTTGTACGAGGAAATCAGGAAGAAGAGGGTTGAAGAGAACAAGAAAAGAATGGAAGAACTTAACTTGAAAAACCTCTCTCTCAATCTCAGCTCTAAACTCTCCAAGCCTGTAAGTGTAAATTCATACATTTTTGTTAGAGATTTTTCATGGGTTTTGCTTGATAGGTCTGCGTCTAAAGTGATGGAGAGCTTTTTATGAATTATAAACAGCGGAAACAGAGGAAACCCAAGACTCCTAAGTTGCCATTGGAGTTTATTCCTGTGAGAAGGTCCGGTCGTGTGGCCGACAAGCCACCAGTTAGCTATAAAGAGGTAAAGTTCATTTTTTTTATGTTTGTATCCATCTGATGAGTGCTTTCAAAGCTTCAATCTTTGAAGTTTGAAGTGTCATTGGTTGATTTGTTGATATGGTTAACCCACCTGTTAGCTATAAAGAGTAAAGTTAATTTCTTGATATGGTTTTACTTATAATCAAGTTTTGTCTTGTTTTTTGTTCCAATTTCTGGCAGGTCCCAATGAAACCTTTGGAAAGACCCAGAAGGTTGATATTTAACTGAAAATATGATTTTCAATTTACTTGTTCTGTTTGTGGAATGGAGTGTTTAATTTGGTTGGTGTTGTTGCAGGAGTTACTACAACCGAAGAAATCTGTTGAATCGTGAGTATGCTTCCGATGAAGAAAGGCAGTATGCAATTTCTATGGCAGAACAACTTAAATCAAGTTTGGAGCCTGATCTTCCATGTTTTGTGAAACCCATGTTGCAATCCCATGTAACCGGAGGGTTTTGGCTGGTAAGTTAGGCTGGTTATGTGTAGATGGATTGGAAGTAGATGAAATGCAGATTTAGTCTATTGACTTTCCATGTAATGTTGTCTTTAGGGTCTGCCTAAGCATTTCTGTGTGGAAAATCTTCCACATGAAGATGAAACATTTACTTTGGAGGATGAGAGTGGAGACTTATCTGATACAAAATACCTAGCTGATAAACATGGTCTCAGTGGTGGATGGAGAGGATTTGCAATGGATCATGAACTAGTTGATGGTGATTGCTTGGTATTCCAGCTAGTCAACCCTACTCAATTTAAGGTATGTAATCCCTTCTCCCTTCTTGAAATTCGTACTCAATTTGTTTCACTCGTGGCCATGTTTTCTGTTGATATACATACTAATCTGTGAACTCTCTCATGAATGTTTCTTTCTCAGGTGTACATTATTAGGGAATGTGATGCGGAAGACAGAGAGGATGAGGAAAACAATGAAGCTAATGCACACGAATTAGATCCCGCCCCAGTGGATACGATTGCTAAACGAACTAGATCAAGTATGCTTTGCTTCCAACCCGTTGAAATATTCCTGTAGAAATCGTTCTCCCTCTTTATGATAGTACTTGAGTGGATATGTTTCGATACGAAAAGCAATTAAAAATCTGTACAAAATTACTGAACCCACTATAAACTTATAGGTTCTGATTTGTTTCATTGCTTTTGGCAGGCAAGAAGTAGTCTTTGTTCATGCCTGAAGGCAGCAAAGTTTCTCTGCATTACAGCATTTTGTAACCAGAAAGCAGCAGGATTCTCTTTTTGGTGTATAGAAGTAGAACACAAAACTACTAGGGAATTAGACTGTTTCGATCGGTAGCATGCTTTTTCTGTACTTATTAGGGTAAGGAACAGTGTAACCATTGTATCGTTTGATGTTATTAGCAATCACATACTCTCTTCTTTTGGTCTCCCCCGGGTGCCCTCTCTGCCTTTTAGCAAATCTCATTCTAGTATCGTATCATTTCCTTGTCAGTTGTATGATGTTTCTGAAGTAGCATTTGCTTTGAAGGGGTGAATGTGGTGATTTTGCGTCATCTGTTTTGATGAACGAAACTGGTTTTTGAGAAGAATCGTATCCATCTTTTGACGATTTATTACAAAATTTAAATCTGTGAAAAGTGAAGCACAATTTTGGCTCAATGGCCTCAAACGCCAAGCTCTACGCGTTCTTGCAGTTTATCACAAATACTGTACAAATTGTCATATTGGAGATGACATTTTTATTCACTATGGTAAGAAATGTTATATAGAGGAAAAGCTGAATCAGTCTACCCTAGGTCGAAACGAGTATAACTACTCTCATCACGCTCCTTCTCTATCACTTTCTTGTGTGATCTCCATTTGAATGATACTTTTCAGATTCCATGACTGCGTCACAAGCCGAGCTGAATCTTCCAATCAAGTTGAAACTTTATTTTCAAATCAGGTATGTTTATGCCTGTGAGGTGAACTTTTATAACCATGCTCATATCATAACTTAGACATCTGTTCGCAGAAGGTTGGGTCCATGCAAACAACAACCTATAAAATGGTTAAAGATATAAGGCCACATTCCCCTTACGAGTAAGATCTTCCAAAAGAAACATGGTAGATAATGAGAGCATGTTAGGGCTAGAATAGTGGTGTATTACCTTGCCAACACTTTTACCAGAGTGAAGATGCTCAACAGCATCTGCCACACCATTTACACCAATGAATCTTTTCGGGTCTATGGAAACCTGTTACAGTTAAATCAAGAGCGAGTGAGCTAAGCTTATCAGAAGATGACCATTATTTGCCATGTCAAATTCAGCTTGTAGATACAAAATTTGATGTTAGAGTCAGATATGCAAGAGATCGATCAGACATTTCGTTTTTTATCAAGCATTAACATCATAGTTTGTTTGATACAACCCACTCTACAAGCACACGAGGAGCACGACTCTATGAGGGTGCAAGTAAGATGAAAAGGGGATTACCTTGAGCTTTCCTGTAGAGAAAACATCATATAGCTTGTACAGATGCTCCTGCCATAGGTGAGCGTATTGTAGTAGGAAAAAGCCAATCTGTATTCATTGGCATAGTCAAATCAATTACAAAAACCAAAGTAGAGAAGGGAAGACTTTACTATCTAGAATAATAAGGCAAAGTAAAACGACAACACTCATACTCGGAAAGCTACATACCACAGCTTGGCTTTTTGCTAATATCTTCTCACAGAGTCCAGTATAATTCGCTGGAGTCCACCCATGCTCTCCTTGATACTGAAAAAACATGAATCAGCTC
>NBIL01123790.1:0-20312 GCA_002752925.1 Viola pubescens var. scabriuscula | reverse complement strand
GAGTGACATTGAAATTATTTGGTCGGAAACAAATCACTGGACCACAGTTTCCTTTCCTTGCTCTTTGAATTTTATTTGAAGAAAAGGGAAAAGGCCTGGGCCTGTTATAATTCTAGTGAGGGTTTTTCATCTTATTGGGCTGGGGAACAACAATGGACCCGAAGCCCGTTAACATGTCCTCCAATTTCCCCGAGATGCTCTATCCAATCCCAAACCCAAAGCACTTATTTGAACGGGAAGCCCAAAACGTCTTTTGAGTGTCTTCGAATTTGCAAGTTAGCTGTCTTGTGTCGTTGGAGACTGGAGAGTGATTCTCAGATCGTAATCGTCTGGTATTATAGAATTTTAAAATAAAACATAGTATCATTCACTTTTGGAGTAATTTTGACCTCCTTGGTTATTATTTATTTAGGAACAATGGGTATTTTGACCTTTTAAATTAATAATGAAAAGAAAATATTCCCTAAACTTTTTTGAGACTTTAAGTCCTAAACTTTATAATTAAAATTTATTAATATAAAAATATATATTTTTAAATGATTAACATGAAATAAAACAATAAAAGCTTAGCAAATAATATATAAATTAAGAAAATGCTGCACGATCCTAACAAGTTATAATAACTGAGTGCTAAATACCTTCTCTTTATTGCTTTCTATTTTACGGCATGTGCATCAGTGGCGGAGCCTCATGGGGACCAGGGGCTGTAATTTTTTTATTTTTCACCCCCTAAATTTTTGAATTTTTCGTTTTTCACCTCTAAATTTTTTAATTTTTTTATCTCGGCCCCCAAACATTGACGTCAGCCTCCGCCATTGATGTGCATCTTTCTAGTAAAAAATAAATTTATAACTTTTTGGTGACTTATTTATTCTCTATCATTTTTTAATAATTTATTTTTATTTCTTTTAATATTAACATTTTAAAAAATAAGTAATACAGTACTAAAAAGAATTCTTCAAACAAACTTGTAAAAAAAGTTACTAAATAAAAAAAAATTAAATATATTATTTTAATATGAAATAAAGGTTACAAGTTACAAGTTCACATTAGAGGTATGGAGGGGAAGATAATAAAAAGAAAATATTGATTAAATTAGTTGGACTAAATAATTTAAGTAGTACTGTATGTTTTTTGTATGATAAAAAAAAAGACAACTAGTATTATTCAATATTTAAATCATCAATAAAATAAGTCTTTCTTTTATTTTATAAACAAATTCTAAAACCAAAACACAAATTTATGAAGGCCAAAAACACCTTTTAAATGAGACTTATAACTTGTGTTAGTTATTAGTGAGAGACCGGCAGCCATTTCATAAAGAAAAATGAAAATGAATTACAAGTAGGAACACACGCGTCACTTCTTGATTTGCTTGTTCGTTGATGCAACGCTAGACGCTTCCGCTCCGGATCAGGACTCTTTCCGAATTAGGGTCACCTGGACAAGACGAAGCCTGGGATTTGTGTTGGTGTGGGATAACAAAACACGAGCACAACACAGACGAACGACAGACACAACAACAAAGGCAAAGAGAGCAACAAATTACACACAGAAACACTCATCACTCCACTCAAATCTCTCACCAAAAACACACAACCCATCACTCACTGGTACGCCAAATTTTTCACTTCTATGCTCTTCTCTTTCTCTAATACATCATACATAACATGTGTTTTGCCTCTCTTTGCCCACACTGTTTCTGTCTCTTAACACATTTCCCCAAATCACCTGGTCTGCATCTTTGAGCTCATTGAAAATTCTAATCTGCTCATTTTGCTATGGTTTGATTTAGTTCAGGTAGCCTTTTTTCCACCCTTATGAGTTTTATTTGTTTATATAGGGTTTAGGGTTTCATTACTCAAATGGGTTTTGTGTGTTTTGCTTTGAATACTCTAGAATTCGTTCAGGTGTTCATAAAATAGATGTGGGTGTCTCGTTTTTTGTCCCCATTTTGCGTTACAAATGCTAGTATGGCAAAAGTTTCTACCTTTCATGTCTTGTGCCCTGTGGGCTGTTCATTTCCGTGCATGTTGCGCGTTAATGGCCACAAGGGTTTGATTGAGCTTGCAGTTCATTTCGTGGCAATTTAACTGCCACTGCTGCTTGTTGTTGGATGATAAGAATTAAGGTGTGAAACAGTTATGGCAGAGGGAACTGAGGTTGAGGAACGAGTGGATCTTGAGGAAGATAATTACATGGAGATGGATGATGATGTTGAAGAAGATCCCGAGGAGGAAGGGGAAGAGGATGCTGAAGATGATGATGCACATGTTGAAGGCAGTGCGGAGGAGGAGTATGATGACTCTAAAACTGATGGTAGTAGGAAAGATCAATCGCCAGAGATGGATAGAAGCCATGCTGATGCTGATGATCCCGTGGAACAGGAAGAAGGGGAAGAAGAACAGAAAAAGCCCAGCCCTTCCGTTAATGGTGAGGAACAAGAGAAGCATGCCAAACTTCTCGCTCTTCCTCCTCATGGTGCTGAAGTATTCATTGGTGGACTTCCAAAGGATGTGGTAGAAGATGATTTGAGGGACCTGTGCGAACCAATTGGTGAAGTTTTTGAGGTGATTAAGTGTTTTGATTTGTAGTTGGGGTATGAGCTTAATTATTTAAATGTTGGCATTGTTAACTCTATTTTACTTTAAATTGATTCTAGATAAGGTTAGTCAAAGACAAAGACAGTGGTGAAAGCAAAGGTTTTGCTTTTGTGGCCTTCAAATCAAAGGAGGTTGCTCAAAAGGCAATTGAATTGCTTCATAGTAAAGATTTCAGGGTAATCATGAGTTCATTTAGTAATTCCATGACTTCCATGATTTTGTGTATTTTTTTTCTAAAAACAATGTTTGTTATCAATGCAGGGGAAAACCTTAAGGTGTTCGGTATCTGAAACTAAAAATAGATTATTTGTTGGTAATGTTCCCAAGAACTGGACAGAAGATGAGTTTAGAAAAGTCATTGACGAGGTTGGGCCAGGTGTGGAAGTCATTGAGCTTATAAAGGTTGGGTTTTTGCATTGGATAATGCTTCAATCTGGAATTAAGATTGAATTAGCAACTGCTTGTCTGCTAATGACATTCTTTTCTGAAGTGCAGGATCCTCAAAATTCTTCTCGCAATCGTGGTTTTGCTTTCCTATTATATTACAACAATGCCTGTGCTGATTATTCAAGGCAGAAGATGTTAAGTGGTAATTTTAAGCTGGATGGCAACATGCCAACTGTTAGCTGGGCTGATCCGAAGGGCACACCCGATCATTCTGCTGCTGCTTCTCAGGTAAGTTTTGAAGAAACATACTCTGGATTTTTTGATATTGAATCTTTTTATCAGAGGCTCACTTCTGTTGTCTTTTCTTCAAGCTTTTAGTAGATATGTGTCGAGTCCTTTCTATCTACACTGCATTCATTTTATCCTTCAAAAATCAGAAAAAAGTAGCAATAAATACATGAATGAATAGTACACCAGATGTCTGCAAGAGTTTTGCAATTACTTCTTTGTGATAGAAAGCTTGGATTCTCTGCAAGTATCATTAGTTTTGACAGTATTATAACTTGGTCAAGTAAGAGGTGGCTAATTCAATTTGACAATCTACGGTCAAAGCTAATACCCAAGTGCATCTGTTGACAAACATGTAATGAAGGAAAAGATCAACAAAAAACGAAAAATTAATTTTGTTCACCCTGGTCCTTTTGGGTTACTTTCCAGAGACTATGACTTCAAAGCTGGTGGATTTTATGGGTTGGGTGGTTTGTCCACAATTTTAACTCAGAATAGACATGGCCAATTCAGTGGTTATTTATATTTTGTATAAGTTATGGATTCCAATAACAAGCCTGTGCAGCAAATTACTTTAAGGAATCCCTGGAACGCTAAATTCATGTTAACTAGGCTTCCTTTCTTCCAAAGGTGCTTGTGGTGCTATATCTATATCTGCAACATGATGGAGGCTCGTGAACAAATTCACTCATGTTCTTTTTGTGATTATCTTAGCAGGAATGTTAATACCTAGTGTTGGAGGACAAACAGCTTAGTTTATATCCAGTAGGATATTATATTTATAAATCCTATTGAGGGGAAAGAAAATTGATGTGTTTCTTTTCTGCCCATCTAACATGTTGAATGTTTAGAATTTCTTATTATTGCCTTGTATTTTTGTTTCCAATGCTCAGGTTAAGGCTTTGTATGTGAAGAACATACCTGAGAACACAAGTACTGACAAACTAAAGGAATTATTCCTGCGTCACGGGGAAGTGACAAAAGTTGTTATGCCTCCTGGAAAAGCTGGGAAGCGAGATTTTGGGTTCGTCCATTTCGCTGAGAGGTCTAGCGCATTGAAGGCAGTCAAAGATACTGAAAAATATGAAATTGATGGTAAGTTTCCAATGCTTATGAACTAGTGCTAAGACATAGATACTGCTAAGACAGTGCCCTAGATGCAAATGAAGGAACACATATTTCTTCAGAAGGTGTTACTTTTCCCGGACAGATATACATTTCATATCAAGTTTACTGTTAAATAGTGGCCGGATGGGTTTACCCAACAAACACGTGCATCTGTAAGATCATGTTTGGTATCTCAATTTCACGTATGCTTACAACATTTAGTCTGAATTTTTTAATGTTGAAGAATGGGCTCTGTCATGATATTTCCAAGGAAGTTATCTTTCTTGTTAAAATGGATGGATTTGTCCTGTTAACATTTGATACTTTACGATCATGATTGATAACTTCGTTCACTTGTGCTGTTTTCACTCAGTTTTTTGTTTTGATTCTGATGAAAATGTGAAATCCGTCAGAAAGTGGGAGAAGGGGAGGGGCAGAGATTTCTCTTGTCACTGGAGTTGAAGCATTGATTACCTCTGTTCTAGTACTGCAATCTCATTTTTTTAGTTCTTCATTAACATGACGGAATTTCATATTTTTATGCTAAAATGTTGCTAGGGAATGACTGTTACTGTACTATATCCATGCTTTTAGTGTCAGATTGTTTCCTTTCATATTGTAAATTGTATGATAAGCATCACAGAATATAATGGATATAAGATCAAGGATGATGTATGCTGCTAGAAATTTTACATCGAATGATCCTTAAATGCAGGCCAGCTGCTGGAAGTTGTCCTTGCCAAGCCCCAGGCTGATAGGAAACATGATGCAGCAGCATATCCTTACAATGCTGGTCTTCATCCAAGCCACGTGTCGCTTCCTGCGTATGGTGGGTTTGCTGGGAATCCTTATGGCTCGATGGGGGCTGGCACTGGTGCGGGATTTGGCGTTGCTGCTGGTTTTCAGCAGGTATTTTGGAAAAATTGATTAGCTTATCTCATGAACCCAATAGTTGATACAGTTCTTGTATTACTGAATGTCTGAAACTAAATCTCATGAACTTGCATCTATGAGCAGCCGGTTATATATGGTAGAGGTCCAATGCCAGCAGGAATGCATATGGTGCCAATGGTTCTTCCTGATGGTCGGATTGGCTATGTTCTGTAAGTTGTCATTTCATCATTTAGTTTGTGTGCGTTTCTCTTTTTTTTTGCAGAGGACGGTAAATTACTTGCTTGTGGATTTTTACCATTGACTTTGCTGTTGTGGGATTGTGCAGACAGCAGCCTGGAGTACAGATGCCACAGACTCGGCCACCTCGGAGAGTTGATCGGAGCAATGGTTCCAGTGGTCCCGGGCGTGCTGGAAGTAGTAATGATGATGGCAATCGTGGCAGAAGGTATCGACCATACTAGTGCTCGAGGTGTAGAGAAATTGTAGTTTTTTCATAGCTAGATGACTTGTTATGCTGAACAAAATAACAAAGCTCTATGTGCTTGGTCACCCTATCTCTCTCACTCTCTCTATTCCCTATCTCTCAACTCAACTGCCCTGAATTTCAATTTCAAATTAGTATTTTGGGAAAAGAAAATGAAGAAACAAAAGGCAACAGGGCAAGAAAGGTGTTAGAAATTTGTGGTAGGAGATGGTATTTATTTTGAGTTATTTTAAGCTTTTAATTAAACATGAAACTGGACATATAATATAATCCCTTGCTAAGTTGCTATAGCTTTGTTAGGTATGCGGAATGAAAAAAAATCTCATTTCAAGAAGGGTATGTTCACTTGACAATTGACTAGAAGTCTAGAAGCATATAGGTGTTAGCGGTGAATGCTTTAGAATCTGTTAGAGATTGTTTCTAGGTAGATTTTGCTGTTAAAGTCCCGAACAGACTGAGTAGTTTAGTTTAACGTTCATTTTTTTAATCACCCCGATTATCCTTTCAAGTTTGGGTCATTAGTATCTTCACCCCTTTAATTATAACCACTTAGCGAATAGAACCTTGAATAACTTTTTATTGAATTCGGGTCTCTTGACTATTTTCTCATCGGAGGACCCCGTTAGGTTTTCCATTCAAAATTGTAACAATTTTTTTGGATTATATTTTTTTAATTCATTCATTTTTATTCTTAAGAAAGGAAAAAAAAATAGGGGAAAA
Source organism: Viola pubescens var. scabriuscula (assembly GCA_002752925.1). Taxonomy (NCBI): domain Eukaryota; kingdom Viridiplantae; phylum Streptophyta; class Magnoliopsida; order Malpighiales; family Violaceae; genus Viola; species Viola pubescens. Next base: position 13,829 of record NBIL01123790.1, on the reverse strand, counting down.
ATTAAAAAATATATGAAACTATAAATAGAATTTTGAATAGAGATAAATATTTTGAAGAGTTAAAAATGAAATTAAGTAACGATGCTTTTGTTTTTCGAAATTTTTCAAAAAAAAAATTCTGTTTGTTTTAGTTTTGTTTAATTTTTTATTTCTTTAAAAAATGTATCAATATTTTTTTTTGTTCTTTTTTATTCTAAAAAAAAATCTGAAGTATAATTACTACTAAGTTTAAAATAATTTTTTATTTTATTTTGGAGTCCAATTTTTTTTCTTTTTGTAATTAAAAAGAATAAAAATATGTTCAAAATAATTTTTTTAGGGTTTTGAATGAATAAACTAACATAGGATCATTTTTATCCCGAAAAAATAATTTAGGGACCGAATTTAATAAAATAATATTGAGGGTTGTATCTATTTGCTAAACCGTTCAAAGTTGAAGGTACTCAATTAAAAGTAATATGAGTTGAGCATTGTGGGATTTTTATAACGAGTGAGTCTCCCACTATTTTTACTCAATTCTCAATATTTGAAATTAGACTCTGAGTAAGTCCCTTTTGCTCCTAATTTACTCTCGTAGCATACAATATAAGCCTAATTGGAAAATCATCTACGATGAACAACTTCTCCCCAAGATATGAATTTGCATTTTTCACATACATGAGGTAGCAAAACTTGCCAACAAAAATGCAAGAAAACAATAACAATAATAAGAAATATTAAAATATTTCATTTGGTGTCCGAAAGCTCCTCAAGACTCTTCTCCAACTCATCCAATCTAACACCCCAATCGCTCTTTATGCACAAAGGCTTCACGTTACTATAATCCACGTCATCCTCTTCCTCTTGCGCCGGCTGAATTCCTTTCCTTTTCTTCCTCTTCTTGGTTTCGCCGCCGCCGCTCAATTTGTTTTTCTCGGCAGCTGCTCTCTGCATAGCCCAAAGCACATCCAACCCGCTGAGTTGTTTTGTCCCTTCTTGCTTCTGGCTTCTTGGGACTGGGGAAGACCGGCGGAGTCCCGGCGGCTGAGAACTGGCTGAGATGGTGATCGGAGAGAGTGGTCTGGTGGTTGCGGTGGATTTGGGGATGAGTGGGAAGAATGATTTTGGTGAAGGTGGAGACACAGCCCACCACATGATTCGTTTGATCTGAAAATGCCATCCTCCCATTCTGTCTTCAATGTCTTTAAAATTGGGCCCGTATTTGTATTTTGGACTTCCAAATAAAACAAGAGCCCATTTCTAAGAAACCCAGCAATTTAGAAAACCTGAGTTGCATCAAATCAATCAGTTCTAGTATTTTTCTTTGGAGTATGGCAGCCAGACGTCAACCAATGGGTTTCTAATACCAATACAACTGATACGGTCTGATACTAGGCACCCTACACTTACTGAACTCAACCAACTTCAGACCGAACTGTCCAAAATCAACATGTAATGTTGCTAAAATTAAGTTGGTTTCTTAAAAGATAAAACTACTTTCCACATATCATTGAGAATATTAAACCATTAAAACTAACCACTTACTGGTAATATTTTTTTATTCAGTTCCAAACTTATTGGAACATCTTTCTGTATTTACAAGTTTCTTTGAACTTGAATGAAAAATCAGAATAGTTGAAAAAGCATTGATGCAATAATAGATGATAAATGTTGATACAAGTTTTTAATGATACAACGGTACAGTGGGCCAATGGGCCGGCCTAACAATGGAACGACATCAACCCAGCCACGTTGCCCCCAAAATATATATGGACTTTTAAAATGCCCACATTAATCAACTACCCGCCACCCGCTTAAACAACAGAAACTGTAACCGGATACCGGTCAACAGAGTCAACCCACGGATTCCCAACTGGCGTGCCACCTGGAATCCGCCTCAACGCTTTCCAAACAGCACTATTGCACTTGAAACCCGACCCGAACGCAATCTGCCACACCCGGTCCCCGCCGGAGACCCGACCCTTAGCTTCGGTGTAAGCCAGCTCGTACCACAACGAGCTGCTCGACGTATTACCAAACCGATGAAGCGTCATCCTCGACGGCTCCATATGCCATTCGCTAAGATTTAGATTCTTCTCCAACTCGTCCAAAACCGCCCTCCCGCCGGCGTGGATACAGAAATGCTCAAACGCCAGCTTAAAATCCGGTATGTACGGCTTCACTTTCTTCCATTTAAACACTTTCCTTTTCACCAGCGTAACAAAAAACAAAAACTGCTCCCGAAACGGCAGGACCAGTGGGCCCAGCGTCGTTATGTTCGTTTTCAGCGCGTCGCCTGCAACCGCCATCAGCTCACGCGCCAGGGACACTCCCACGTTCCCGCCCTCGTCCTCTCTCTGGTACACGCAGTTGTAGTTCTTGTCGTCCGCTCCCTTGTGCGTCCTCACCGTGTGGACCAGCTGGTACTTGGCGCGTGACCTATCACGCGCCTTGTTCGATAGGAGAACCGCCGCGCCGCCCATCCGGAAAATGCAGTTGCAGAGCAGCATCGACCTGTCGTTCCCGAAGTAGTAGTTCAGAGTCGTGTTCTCCGTGCTGACGACAATCGCGGAGCTGTTTGGGCTTGCTTTTAGCAGACTTTGGGCCAGATCGACGGAGATGAGCCCAGCGCTGCAGCCCATTCCCCCGAGATTAAAGCTCTTGATGTCGGTTCTCATCTTGTAGTGATTAACGATCATGGAGGAGAGCGACGGGGTGGGATTGAATAGGCTGCAGTTCACGATAAGGATATCAATGTCTCTCGGTCTGACTCCGGTTTTCTCGAAAAGTGCGTCGAGTGCGCCGAACATGACCGTCTCGGCCTCGTATCGGGCTTCCTTCATGCACAGATTCCGGGGTTTAGACATCATACCTCTCGGCACGTACGTCTCGTCGCCTAACCCGGACCGTTTTAGTATGCGTCTCTGGAATTCGATACTCTCCTCTCCGAAAACTTCGATCTCTTCTGTCATTTTTATGAAATCGGCCACCGACATCTTCCGTTCATCTTCCGGTTTGGAGCAGGCGAAGTCGACAAGGTAAACGGGGCTGGACCTTTTGGCCCAGTAAAGGCCCACGAGGAATGTGATGAGTACAGCTGTAGCAGCAAGTCTGGTGGGGAAATCCACGTCAACATCGAGTGGCAGTGAACCGGTGGTGAAAAAGTCGTGAATCCGGTCTAGTGTTAGACCGGTGAATTGAAGGAGGATGGATACGGACAAAGGTATAACGACGAGGGAGAAGATAATGGTGGCCGGGTTGAAGGAGTAAGTACCGTAACCTAACTTGACGTACTTGAGCTTGACGGATTGGAGGAAGTCGGGCAAACGGCGACGGATCTTGATAACGGCGGAGGATGAGTCCTTGAAGGCCATCTCTGCCGTTAATCTCTCTTTATCCATGTCTATACTATTACTATCCATGCGTAGATTCTTTTTATTTTTTTGGGTGTGTGGGTTTTGGATATATAATTGGAAAAAATGAGATGGGCTTGTTAATTTATAGAACAAGAGTGCGTGTGAAAGGCTGAACTTTATACGAGATTTCTCCACCACGAGAAAAATTATAGCGTATAAAAAATTATTAGATACATCGAGTATACGTAATTATAATATATAGGTCTAATTACACGCATTTACTGCACAAATTAATAAGTATAGAACGACTTTCAATTTCAAAAAAATAAATCCAATATAAATCTCATTTATAATACTAGATGCGAATATAATACTAGATGTATTGGATAATTTCTCGAAATGAAGAGCAAATTGGTTACGACATTTAATGACGCGTTGGTTGGTGTTGGCTAGGTAGTGAGGGAGAGCCAGGGGCAACTTGTGGAGGTGGGAAATCTTGACGCTTTTGACTTGTCTTGAATTCGATGAGACGGTGAGTTAGTTCCGAGAAAAAGAACACAGTTAGCTCAACTACCCATGTTAGCAAGAAGAAAGGAGGAAAGCTATGACAATATGGAAATGCCAATCGATATTTCCTCTTGTATCTTGGAATATAAATGGTGATGCACGTTCCAGATCTAAAACTTTCCATATATTGCTATTACTAGTCCGTCCATGTGACGTGCGGATATAAGAAGTTGAGGTTTCATCCAAGAAAGGAATATAAATGGAGATTAAGTTTTCTTTACTTGGCACGACTATAAAGTATAAAGATAAATATTATGTAATTACGTAATTATACAGTTGGAGTAGTTTGTTGTTTCCCGGTAAACTACCACATTTTTAATTTGACCCAAAAAAAAAACTACCACATTTTTATTCCAACCTATATTATCCGGCCGCTAACACGCATGATGCACGGAAGTATAATAAATTATCTATTTCTTTAGACACAATGATATACAAAACTAATGCTATTATTAAAAATATCCAAACTCATAATGTATCTTTAATAAATTATTTAACAATTATATACTCCCTCTTTTATTAAAAGGTTATCGTTTTAATCGAATCACGCATACCAAGATAATTATTAATTTCAGTCATTAATATACTCCACTAATTATTTATTTTCACTATATATTAATTACCTCGCTTTAAACTGATCAATAAAAAATAAATTTGCTTTAAATTGATTGGTTTGGACTTTCTAATTTATGAAAACAATAAAAAATATAATTAAAAAATACTACCAACTAACTTCTTGGGAAATTTAAATAAGACAACTATTTAGAAAGAAAAAATTTAGTCTAAAACAACAACTAATTAAACTTGCGTTCAAGTTCCTACTGATATTTTTACCACCTGCTAGAATAATTATATATTATTTTATTAAAATAGTTTAGTGTTTAAACAATCAATTATTCCCTCTTTTGACAATTTTAGATACCAAAACAATCCTCCTTTATAAAATGAGCAGAACCTTTACAAGAAAAACATAATTTCTTACTTTATATTAGATCAAATTTTATGCATCATTAAGCATTTTCCCCTTTTCAATGAGTCTAATACTACTTTAAATCACCAATATTGGTAAAGTAACTTTAATCTGAATTATTCTCTCTTTCTTTCTTTTTTAAATAAGGGAAAACCTCTGATTCATGAATTTAATATACTTTCTGGAAATTCCTTTTTTTTTCGGAAGCGCACAAACAGATCGACGGCAGTAATAATAATCTCTTTTTTCTATATATATATATATATAAAATAAAATAAAATAAACACTAACACGAGCTTATCTTTAGGTAGCAATTATTAATTATGAAAAGGAAACGTAAACTCAATTGTTGTGGCGAGTATAATAACTTTCGGTAATGCCTCTCGTGTTCTCAATTATTTTTATTAATTAATGCTATCAAAATACAAAAGAAATTATCGTTAATATCCAGCTAGGCTTTATCTATTTCTTTCTTTCTTCTTTTTAAAAGAAAGGGAGTACTTAGATTATAATAATAATTGTCCCCGCATTTTTATTTTCATTTTCTTTTCTTCAACATAAACTATAATAAAAATCTTACGCTATTAGACACATAATTTATCTGGCACCGATGTACAGATATTGTGCATTTACGAGAGCTGGTCAAATGGTAGGCGTTTCCCCTATAAAAAATAAAGAAAAAAGAGAATTTCTCTGGAGTCTGGAAGATGATTGTAGCAAAAATATGCATTGAATAAATAAAAGCTCACCAATCTCATTTAATGGAATAATATTGTGTTTTGATGATGCACAGACATTTAAGCCTTAATTATGCGGGCAGAAGAAAAATAGTAATTGACCAATTGGACAGATAGGTTTCTGGTTAGGAGTTATAGGTAGACAACAATTTGACAATGAGTTTGGCATACTAATGGCACAGTGCAGTGGCATGGTCCCTGCAGAGATTCATGCTAATTAGCTCCCTACCCTACTGAGATTTAATCGTACCAAGTGTGTTCATCAAGGAAAACAAGTATATAGTGGATCCCGTGTTTCGATTTGGCGTGCACACTTGGAGTTGGATGGCGCCACTAATAGAATGGTTGGAATTCTGATCGCGCTATACAATTACTAGTTCATAAGACAGACATGCCCAGAAAATATGTTACGATTGGTGGTGATAAAATATCGCAGTGAATTCAATAAAACTACTCACTGAGTGTGTGTAATGAGAGAAAAAACAACTACGAAATATTAAAGGAATCGATAACATCTAGCAACTGTTATTAAAGGAATCGAATCAATCCACAGAAGCAGGCAGCCTGATTTATGAGCTGTCCAGGTGAATGACTGGTTGAGTAAACTTGCTCAGTGCACGACCATGTACCCACACAAAACTGCATGCATAGCACAGGAGATGGAGAGTGAGTGCTACCTTGGTTCTGCAGTAGCTTTTGATCCTTCGCTACTTTCATCGGATTGCCAGACTACATCCTTTAACCCCGACGAGAATGTTTTGTAAAACTGCCACAATTATCAACAGAAACAGAATAACCAGTCAGTATCGAGGAATTCAATGTGAAATACTACAAGCTCTCTTAATATATTATGCAATGTGAAATTCAGGATCGAGAAAGAAACGAAAAGCTATTTTGTAGTTCTGTGAATGAAATAGTAATTTTTTTAAGGAAGTTGCTTGTTCTAAATTCCAAGTAATAAATAACCCGTAGAAGTTTCGAATTCTAATCTTCAGTTTCAAAAAAATTCCCTACAACAAAACAGACACAAAGTTAATAACTGTGACATGCCTTATGAAACTCAAGTGTATCACCACAAACTTTCCGGAGCTCGACCATATGCAAAGAAGGAGCCACCTCGAACACCTGAAGTCGAATAAGCAAATCAAATTCCAAGTATACAATATGATGATATTTACATTTGAAATGTATCAGCTACTAGTTGTCTTGTTATTTTTGCCTAAAATAGAATTATTTATTAGTGGAAATAACTTAGTGTGCCTTGCAATGACAAACGAGCTATAAAAGCTGGAAATGACAAATAAAACCAAGGATCATTGCTAGGCGGAAAAGTGATGGCAGCAAATTTCAATAACAAGGAGAACCTTCTAGTGTAGTTTTTAAGGGTCAATAGGCAACATCAACCTCTCATCTTATTTCACTGACATCCAAGATGGACTTAAACCAAGCTCCGACATAGAAAGCGCTACTAAAAAGAAGAAATGAAAATATATAAAACATAAAAATAGATCGCATCCCTATCAAAGGCAAAAGACAAATTATGTTTCAATTATATTCACATTCTCAATTTCATCCCTAAACCATTTTGTAATTGAGAGGGTGAACTTTCCAACGTTAATTGTTACCTCAGTAGCCACTGAGAGTTGACCCTTCCGCCCACTTTGTTCACCTTTTAGCTTCATCTGCAACCGATTGAAATCAGCAAAACCATGGAATTTGAAAAGGGATTTACATATAAAAGCTATTAATATTATGAACTACGACAGTAATGACATAAAGTCAACTTGTATAAGCTAAGACGTTACTAAGGTTATGACCTTGTAGTTTCGCTTGTCAACATTAAATCCAAGAGGCTTTGCAGCTTCCTCAAGTTTAGACATAAGTTCATTTGCAGGGCTGTTAGAAGCAAAACGAGTTTCTCGCTTCACAAGACCCTGCAGCATGGACAGCCAGCAAAGAGAGAGTGATAAAATCTTTTAGTGACATATCTTACTTAAAAACAGAAAGAGACAAACCAGACCAACAGAAAAAAATTTAAGGAGTACTTATAATTGAATTTGCAGGTAAGAGTTGACCAATTCAGAGTAATGCACAAATGGCATGATGTAGAACAGGAAAAATCAACTGGTTAAACCTAGAGATAATCAAGACATATCCTTGTGCCAAATCTTTGCAAGTCTACCAGGTTCTAAACTTGACTTCACACGAGTGGCCTCAGGAATCTAAAATCATGACCAAAATGCTGACAGTGATCTGAATATACTTACCGCTTGTTCCTCAAATAACTTTTCAAGACTAAATCCTTGCGTTTTAGAAATAAGCTCGAAAGCATTCATTGACACAGGCTTCTCTTTTGTTACTGTTACAAGATGTTCCTGAAAAATGTAAATTTTCAATCGATACATAGTCAAAAACAAAATTCTCCAATGCCAAGATTTGAGAACTAGAAATTCAACTAAAATTCTGACCTTCGAATCATCAAAGGCAGCATCAACGTCATCTAGATTTACACCCTCCTCCTCTGCAAACTGTGGTGGCTTGTACCCCTTCTTGAACCACTCGTCTTCTAAGATTTCAGCCATGGTTATCCTCTGCAATAAAAGCAATCATGAAAAAAGTATGTATGCATAAAGAAAACATATGATGCACTTAGCACATGATATCAGGTACTAGACACTTCAAATGCATGTTATGTGTCCAGAAAATTGGTAAGGATCAGGAGAAAAGCAGGAAGATTTCAACAAAAAAAAAGAGAGAGAGAGAGAGAAGCAGGATAAATGCATTTTGCAAAAAGAGAGGGTGCCGGAGCTCACTGTAAGAGGATTTGGGTCGAGAATGCGCTTTAGCATTTTCTTCGCACTGGCTGAAAACCATGATGGGCATGTGAAATTAGCCTTCACAATCTGAAATTATTTTCAGATGCATATTGTTTAGTACATGTAATAAGCGTCCCCAAAATAAAAGATGAAAGAAAATTAATGATTCTACTTACTCTTCTATACAAGGCTGTAAGACTTTGCTCATCGAAAGGTAAGTATCCAGCCATAAGTACATAGAGAATGACTCCACAAGACCAAACATCGGATGCAGTACCATCGTAACCTTTGTCTTTGAGCACCTGGAAAGGCAAATGCCATATTTTTAATAATATTATCCTTGCAGTATTGAGAAACTGTTGTCAAATAAATAAAATTCCAGTACCTCAGGGGCAACATAGTTTGGGGTTCCGCAGGCAGTGTGAAGTAGCCCATCTCCCTAAAGTCAGAAGCAACTTAGTTAAGATCTTCCTGTTTATAATGAACAGATGGATTGTTCTATAAGTTTTGAATAGATAACACAATTTCTAGGTTGTAAAATGCAAGAGGATCACATGTTTCATCATATTGCAAAAACTAGTATTTCATGGAATTAACACTGGAATACCAAGAATTGCAGAGATTATGCATTTCTGAAATTATCCGAAAAGAAGGTCATCCCTTTGAACTCAGAATATGAGTGCACTAGTCAAATAATGCTTACCCGTACTTGTTGTGAGAATGCACTGAGTCCAAAATCAGAAATTTTGAGAGAACCAAAAGAGTCGAGAAGAAGATTCTCAGGCTGCAGAAGAGGCAGAGTAGACATTAATATTGAACAGCTGAGTTAACTATCCTAAGAATTTGTCAGAAAAAGAAAAAAACTAAACCTTCAAATCTCTGTGGTACACGCCTCTACTATGACAATAGTCCACGGCATTAATGAGCTGGTGGAAATATTTCCTGGCTTCATCCTCCTTAAGTCTCCCATGTTTGGCCTGTGATCAATGACAGAGAAATCAGAGAATATTTCTTTGTCCCGATAAACAATTAAATGGCACCAAATGACGTTTCAATTACAAGAAACTCTTTTATACAGTACCATAAACCAAAAAACAAATTCTCAAAAGTACCGAAAGTGCCTTTGATAAAGATAAGTCAAACAAAAGAAATCTCTTACAATTTTGTCAAAAAGCTCACCCCCATCCACGAACTCAAGAACAATGAATATCTTTGTTTTGCTAGCCATAACCTGCGCACAAGCATACAACACAAATTAGAACCAGACATGCATTATAAAATAGCATAAAACATCCTCTACGTTCATATATTTTCATATTCAGGAAAAACAAACAAACAAACAAAAAGAGATTCACATACATACACCATCCTGTGCTACAAAAACATATTCCTTAATAATCAAAATGAAGTTACAACAAAAAATCATAAACAACAGGAATGAAGCAGTACCTCAAAAATTTGGATAACATTTGGATGTTTGATCAGCTTCATTGTTGATATTTCTCTTTTTAACTGTCAACAATAACAAATAAATAATTAAATAGTTCTTAATTCTATCGGTCTATCTACTTAAATTATCAATAATTAAAGGCAATATTATAATCATATACATACAATAAATTAATCATGCATCATTATCAATAATAGACAAACTATGAAAAGAATTAATAAACAAAATCCACTTGATGATGCACCAAACCAGCAAAATTCAAGAGTTTATTACCAGTACCATGCACAACACAGCTAAAGAGCGGCGTACCTGTTCCATCATCTTGTTACGGAGGATCTGGACGCGGTCGAGGATTTTGATGGCGTAGCTTTTTCCGGTCCCGACATGCTTAGCGAACTTGACCTTGGCGAAGCTGCCTTCGCCTAAGGTCTTCCCTAGCTCGTAATTTCCGACGCGCGTCCTCGTCTTCGCCACCGTAGCCCTGGCGCTCATTTTGATTCCGGTGATGGAAGCTGAAATTGGTAGATAGGAAGGGACGTAATTGTACGAGAGGGAAAGATTTTTAAGTAATTAAAATTATTAAATTTAAATCGAATCAGGATTGTGGAGGAAGGAGAGTAGAGGTTGATTTCACCGGTTTGTGTGGGAGGGAGGGAGGGAGGGTGTGGGGCCCACAGGTGACGTCGGCCCCACATGCTATATTACATTATCCTTTTCTGTAATTGTAATTTTGTATGTATCCAAAATAAACCAAGCTAATGAGGCTCCGTGTTTCCGTGTCTGCGATTTCGGGCCATGAAATTACTAAAATTTAGTGATGGGTGTCGTTCAAAGTCATTAATAAACCCTAAGTTTAATAGTAAATAATAAATAAGAGGATCGATCCATAAAGAATACTAGTGTGATTTTTGTGTGTGCTTGTAGAAACCAATGGTAACACTTAGGTGAAATTGGGAGAATTTTGTTTAACACTAAAGACCGAAAATAAAATAAAATAAGTAAACAATCCAGATTCTTGGTCAAGAGGCAGATTAAGAACGAAACAAATCAAATATGAGAGAAATTCCTAGTAAAAGCTAGCAAGCGATGAGACATGAGCAACAATCATTGACGCAAGGGTATTCATCTTCAATCTACAGAGTTGCTATAGGATCAAGGTACACTTATGACCCTTATTTCCTCCTGTATCAAAACCACCTCAGGTACACTTAGAGATGATTCCTAACCAACTAACACCTTGTTAGTTAAAGGATTTACTAAATTGGCTAGTGATCGATTAGGGGAAAACTCTTCAAACCTAGTATCATCGGTCGTCAATCGAGATTAAATCAGGTTAACCGTTCACATTAGTGGTACTCTGGGCTAGTTCGCGGTAGATCCATCAGCGCTAGTTTGTCTACTTCGATCCTCTTGGTCCGTAAATGGCCCAAGACTGACCATAATATATTGAGTTTTGGTCAAAAATAATAGTTAAGTTGATTTTTTTCAAAAGTATTGATTTAGTCCCTTAAATTTTATAATTTTCAATTAATCTTATTTACTTAACCAAAAAAATTATATTTGTCTTCCTTCTTTTTTTTAATACAGTATTAATCCTACTTTTACACATCCAAAAGTTTGATATTTAATTGAACTTTAAGAATGATTTAATATTCAAGTTAATTTTTGGCAAATAAATTAAAACTTCCAAAATATTTTTTATTAACTTTTATAATTTTTTAAGATAGTTTCTAAATATTTTATATGTATCAAATTTTAAATTAGAATGTAAACAAATATAGAAATATACTTAAAAAAATTCTATGTATTACAATGTGACTAAAAAAAAAATTATCTTCACATTTAATTTCGGCCAAAGGGTATATTAGCGAACATGTTATTGGGGCCAATGTTGTAATAGGTAGGGGTGTACATGGGTCGGGTTGGGCCGGTTATGGCTCATAACCAGCACAAACCCGCCAAATATTTAGTGGGCCGGGTTGGGTCGGTTATCCTCCTATAACCGCCGGTTATGACTCATAACCAGCACAAACCCGCCAAATATTTAGTGGGCCGGGTTGGGTCGGTTATCCTCCTATAACCGCCGCCTACAATAAATAAACAAAAGGGCCAAGAACTTGGCAGCCCATCCTATTTGACAAGACCCGTAGATGGAGAAAAAAATACAAATAGAGCCATCATCCTTCAATTTTTTCAATTTTTTTATAATAATCCCTAAAAAAATAATTTATTATTATTAAATACGTCATATTTGGTCCTAGAATTATTTATCTTATTTATTTGACTCCTCCAAAGTTGCTACCTACCATAAAGTGTAAATTGTTGGAAGCATATAATTTATATGTAAATAATGATATATAACCAAAATAAGTATTAATTTTCAAGGATATATTAATGCGTGTACGCATTAATATTTCCCAACAATCCAGGCATGAACTAATTTCATGTATTTGGCTTGTGACTGAATTTAATTAAATATTTAAAATTAATTTTGCATGGATAAGCTTATTATCTTGCTCATCTAATAATTAAAACTATACGGATGTACTATAATATATATAGAACATGATCCTAAAATATATAAGAATTTTTAGGATTTAGGGTTGGGAATTGAGGGGCAGGTTAGGATTTAGTATGTATATATACTTCGGGTTAATAGGTTGGCTTGGGTCGGTTATAACCGGTTATGAAAAAATCGACCCGCTATCTAACCCAACCCAACTATAACGGGCCGGTTATGCTCTTTTGACGGGTTGGATTGGGTCGGTTATACGGGTCAGACGGGTTGGGCCGATTTCGACGCTGTGTGTATTTTAACTCAAATTAGATTTTTTCGTCTCTTTTTTTTCAAAGTTAGTACTTTATACTCGATTTTTATCATATTAAAATATTGTTCTTTTGTAACCGGTCATATTACAATCAATCATTAGTAACTTTTAAACAAAATAAGTTAGTACTTCCTCCGGTTTGTATTAGTTGATATTTGAGAGAGATATTTGGTTTCAAATAAATGATTCTTTATAATTTTTTAGATAATTTATGATTAATTTATTTAACTGTAAAAGAAAATTAATTTTTTTAATATAAAAAAAAGAAATGATTATTTAATATTAAAAAAAAATCGTGATCAATTGTTTTCTTAATTAATATATATCTATTTTAAAAGTCAAAACCGAATGGAGTATTATACCAAATTGGTATTACCAATCGAAAAAAAGAGGATAATTTGGTGACTGATCGACAATAAAGGCAGAGTAATGATGTGATGCATGTCTAGGTAGCGTTTGGTTGGCGGAATCCTACTTTCCCCCTTGGAATCACTCTCCGGGAGAGTGATTGAGGGGAATGTTAGTTTTTTGTGTTTGGTTGGGATTTAAGATTTCCGGGAAAGTAACATTATTGTGTTTAAAGAAAGTAAGAAAATGGACTACTTTATCTTTTTCTAAATATTACAAGAAATAGGATACATCACACAAATTCAAACAAATATAAACACCGCCTACCTGCTGGTTGAGAGGTGTATGACATGGGCCGTGGCACCATAAGGCACCGAGATCACGGACCGTGGCACGAGATGGAAGTACAACTTCTGTATTCACGCCACTAAAGTAATTACCCGATGGTTTCACCGAAGTATTTACCCGATGGTAACACAACTTACGCAAGATACATCCTTTGATCGATGGATATTTACTTACTTTATGGAACACATCTTTCGAAATAAGTCGGTAAACGTTCCTTAGGTATAAGTCGGTATGTTGTTCCTTGNGTATAAGTCGGTAAACGTTCTTTGGGTTTTGGTGGATATATTATTATTGTTCGGGATTTCTAGTCTTTGATGATTTGTTCTCGCTTCTAACCGTATTTACTTCTACTTATTATTATTTACATCATTACTATGTAATTTTTATGTAATTATTCTAATTTATATGTAATTATTATTAATTTTATGTA
>NBIL01123750.1:0-10723 GCA_002752925.1 Viola pubescens var. scabriuscula | reverse complement strand
AACAAAAGACATTTACAAAAATGGGCCATATTAACTAATTAAGCGAGCTCACTATAAGAACCAAAATAAATACATTTGTACCATATATAGTACCAAAATTGAACATTATAAACCAATCAAATATGGCAATCAAACATGGCATGGAGACACCGCATTAACCAGTCCTACCTTACCAAAAGGATTAATTAAACAAAACTATATCTAAAGATCAAATTGTACAAAAAAAAATGTAATTAATTAGTGTAGACATAGAAACTAATGGATCCCAATAATAATAATAAATAAATAAGGAAAAAGTGAAAAAAAGAGAACAAAATAATTAAATAAATAAAAATACTAATTAGCTCCAAATTCAACATTACCTTGCACAAAATTAATTAATTAATTAATTGACCCTAAAACTAAAATGTTAAAACGAAAAAGGAGGGGAGGGTAGTCTAAATGTCTTTTTTTTTCTTCTCAAAATATGATGATTTGGGAAAGTCAATACCCGAACCTCTAATCCTCTCATGAACTCATGAGAAATGATTAGGTTCTTAATTTTTTTTTTCAATAACCTAATCAAAAACCATGAGTTCAATTAAAAAGAGTCATATTGTAAGGTGCGCTCTTGACTTCTCCCCATCTTCTCTCTATGTAAAATCCAAAATCTCTCCTCCTTTCTTCCTTGTGCAAGTAAAATGATACCAAACTGCAAAAATATATAGTAGGAATTAGTAGTTTGAAATAGATCATATATGTGATGAAATTTGCACAAAAACATACTGAAATAGAAGCAATTGGGCACGTAATTTCATGATTGTTTATTGACGATAACATAATAATAAACATGTCTATCGAATTGCTAGCCTAATTATCAAGTCTAATGAAACTTATAGATTTCTTATTTTTGAAACAAAAAGGCATAATTAACCATTTATTTATTTATTTTTGAAATCGGCATAAATTAAATTAATTAGGAGCTAATATTAAGAAAATTAATCCTTTAAAAAAAAAGAAAACAAAATTAATTAACTTACCCTAAGTCTCGCACGATAGAGCGGCCTTGATTCGCTCGACGGTGCAGGCGATTAGGTTGTTGACCGTCGCAACAGAGCCGAGAGACAGTTTTGCGGTAGGAACAGAGTCCACCAAAATCTGAAACGCCACAGTTAGAAGAGACCCACCAGATGACGACCCAGATTCTCCAATTCCGCCGCCCTGCACGGAGGTTCCATCGGGGAGGATGGCAAATCCGGATGGAAGAAGCGCCACGTAATCTGGGTCGCCGCCGTTAAGCACCACATTCATAGCGACAATGTCTACCGGCGCGTAGATGACAAAAGATGCAGTTGGGTCAGTGCAGCTCTCTTGCAAGATCAGCATGTTACTCTGGCTCGAGTTTGCACTCTGCAAAAAATCAAAGAAGAAAAATATTTGGTGAGTAAATTAAATTAATGCAAATTAATTATTGATTAATTGTTTAATTACATAGATGTTTGTTTTGAGAATTGAATAATTACTTACATTGACTCGGAGCAAAGAGACACAGTTTCCTGTGTCTCTGCCGTTGGCGATGTGTGCCATTTCTTGTACCACTCCACCGTTTGATAAAATGTCCCACTGAAATTGTCAAAGATTCCATCATTAATTTTCTTTAATTAAAAGAACTCTATGCATGAAAATCTCAATCTCTATGGAGAGTTCCATGGTATTTTCACAGTAGCCACATAACTCATTATTTATTTATCCGCCGATAATTAAGGTGCAACTGCAGAAACTCAAATTTAAATTGACATGTTCGGTGCTCATTTGTTCATTATTAAGTATCGATAGAGAATTAAATTCAAGTCGTGCATTTATCCATTAGAAAACAAGGTAATAGTATTTCCCTTGAGTATTAAATAGCTATTTATTTGCGATTGAGTTTAGTGCGTCAAAAACTAATCTTATTTGCACCGAATCGAAAAGACAAGCAAATTAAATTAAGTGATGTGTATAATGAATTACCTCACTGCGAGTATTTTCATCACGGAGGAAATCAAATACTCTGTTTGGAGGGACAGGGAGCCAGAAGGAAGTAGCTGCACTAAGGACAATGCCAGGTGGCCTGCCAGGATCATCTATGCTCTTTCGGGTCATTACTCGGACATCGTCTGCCCCGGTCCCGGATAAGGTTGTCCATGTGTGAGCTGTGGATGCACTTACTCCTGCACAGAAGCTTATCACCATCCTCTCCGCCAGCTTCAACATGCTCTTCCTCCCTTCTTGATTTGTTATCACTAGACACATAAAGTGTCAACATGACCATTAGAAAAAAGGAAAAGAAAAAAACTTATTCCAAGTCCAAGTGAAAAAATAGGAAAAGGAAAATTGAGGAAAATTGATTTTCCTTTCAAAATTAGAAAATATGGTCAAATGAACACTATCTCCATTTTTCATTTTTCTTTTTCTATTTTTCTGGACAAATAAGAAATTTTTCCAGTACATGAACGGGCCTTAATAACTTTAATGGGAATTGTCATCCTTTTAATTTCGTCTGACGAAAATTGTAAGCGAAACATAGCGCAAAAACCTTACTCTCAAATCATAATTATCGGAGTCGAACTAGTCATTTGACGATAGTAAAGTCTTATTATTATGTTTTTGAGGTAGTATAGTTTTGGTGGGTTTATTTATTTCATTTTTCATTATTTGTAGAAGCTAGGAAGGAGACATTACCACCAACATCTCCGGTGGGAATGTTTGTTGCCATGGCACTGGCGAGGCGCTCGCACTGGCGGTCGAGGGTGGCCACCCAACGTTTCGCTCCGAACGCATGACCGGAGGAAACAAGCTGCTTGTATAGATTATGAACACCTCTATCATCCATTTCCACATGCTCAACCCATATAACCTACATATATAAAATATATGAATTGTATAATTTTAATTCAATAAAACTTAGGATTTTTTAGGGTATTATTTTAGGTAGGTACCTTAGAGTAGCCATTAGGCATCTCTTGGATTAGGCAACCAGAAGGCCTTCTTCGGCACCTAGAGGCAGGGCTAGGGCGTAAATTGTCCAAAGAAACATCAACAACAGCCCATGTTCCATCCGCATGTTGCTTGCAATATCTTACAAAGTAACTCTCCCTTGTAGGAACAAGTGGTGTAGGAAGTTGAAGCTCAGCTGTCATCTGCATGCAGCTCAAATTAATTAGCATCATCAAATTACGATTCGATCGATAATCTTAATTAATCACATGAAATCATACTACAAATATTGTGATATATTACCACTTGAAGAGCTCCATTGTAATTCCCAGCTACTCCAGTTGATAAGACTTCCAATGTCATAGCTCTTGAGACAATGCCAGAAAATAAAGTAGACCATTGATTCTGAAAATTGCATAAGAAATTTAAAAAAAATATTGATTAGGGTTTCATAATCATGAATTGATTAGTCAAATTGGTGCTTTTTTGACTCCATTAGGCCATTACTGATCATGTTCACATTAGGTGATCGGCCTACTAAGGTTTGCTCTTGCCATGTAATTTTTATCTATACAAAATTAGTAACCAAGTAAAAATGAAGACTTAACTATTCTAAAAATTAATTAATTAAGATTACTTTAGAAATTAAAGAAAATTGAAAAGCTCACCACATCCATGAGGTACTCAACAAGGCTGGTGTGGTTCATAATAACAACAGAAGTTTCTCTTGAAGCCTCACATTTGAAACCAGAAGGTTTAGGTCCGATCCCTCGAGGGAAAATTCTGACATATTCATCTTCATTGAGTAAGGATGTGGTTCCATCAAGGCTGCTCATCCACAAGGGTTCACCCATCTGAGCCATTCTGATCAACTCCTCCATGGCCGCAACCGCGAGCTCAATGATCATTGGCTTGTCTGCCTCGGTAGGCGCGCTTATCGACCTCAACAAGTCTCCTGCACCACCACCACCACCACCGAACATGTCTCCTCCAATCCCCGGCTGCCCACCAAAGTTCCCTACGCCTAGCTCGATCGGGCGCGGAGGGACTGGAGAAGATAGAAGAGGATAGCTCACCACTGGCTTCCCTACATACTTGGCAGCAATTGCTGAAATGCGATCTATCTGCAAGATTTTTATTTTTCAAAAGAAAAAAGAAAACGTAAAAGAATTATAAATCAAATACGTATGTAACAAAATAAAATCACATAGTGAGAGTTTAGGGAGACACATTATTTATTGGCTTCTAATTTGGGGGGAAAAAAAGGATGTTTGAAATTTGAGGAAATTAAGTGTAACCGAAGAAATGTGATGACCGCAAACATGATTAGTCGTGGTTGAGTACTTCGAAACTAAAAATAAAACTTATGATTATTATATATAATTTACCTCTTCTCTTAATCTTGCATTTTCAAGTCTTAAATGATGTTCATCAAATGACATTTCTCCAATAGCAGTTGGGCCTCCACAGTTAGGGCATGAGGCATTGCTAAGAGCTTCTCTATACCTCATGTTATCCGCCCTCAGCTTCTCATTCTCATTTCGCAGCTGTGTGTTCTCATGCCGCTCATGTTGCGTCTGTAATTACAAATTAATCAAATAATTATAAAAAAATAGGATTTAAAAAAAAGAAATATCAAATAAGCTAAGCATTTTGCCAACAAATTATGCCATAAACGACTAAATTTTTCTTCCAAAAAGGAAAAATAAAATAAAGATATTGTAACCGACCCCTCACTTGATTTTATAAGACAAAGAAATCTAACAAAAAAAAAAGGTGCACATTCATAAACCGTTGCGATTCGATTTGGTAACTACCAATTCGATCGATCGATGTAATTAAACACGTGGTTCAAATCTTGTTTTTCAATTACTAAACTTGGTTTCCAAGTCGATCGATGACTTCAAAAGGTTCAAATCCTAATTTAAAAACAATGAATATGTGATGCTTTTCAATTACCTTCATTTGAGTTCTCTTGTTTTGGAACCAGAATTTGACTTGCAATGGCTCTAGCCCTAATTCTCTGCTCAACTCCTTCCTTTGCTTGTCATCAGGATGTGGACACTCTTTGAAGAAGCTAAAACAACCCAAAAATATATATATTAATGAAAAAAAAACATTAATTAAACAAATTGATGTGAACTAGAACAATAAATAATATAAATCTTAACATAACAAGATTTTTTTTATAAAAAAAACAAAGATGATGAGTACTTACGCTTCCATTTCTTGGATCTGGTGCTGAGTGTGGCGGTGGTAGCGTTTTTTCTTGGGGCGAGGATCGGCAAGGTCGTCGCCGGAGACACCATCTTGATTTTCACTGCCGGATTTGGTGTTGTTACTATCAAACTCATCGTCGCGGATTCTTGGAAGCTCACCACCACCATCCGATGTGTTATGTGCGGCCATGTGATCTAGATGGTGAAGCTGATGATGACCCTCCATCAAATTTGGCTGGAACATTATATCTACAGATCTTTAAGAATTTCTTGAATTTTTTTTTTCAATCTAAACCTAAAAACAAAACGGAAAATATTGGAAACAAAACAAAAATATCCAACTCAAAAATTAATGTAAAGAAAACAAAACAAAAACCACACTCCACACTCCTACTAAACCTAATTACATGTACTAATTCATGATTAAATGTTTAGATCTTGTAAAGTCTTAAGCTTGAAAAAAATGGTGAGTGTGTATATATATGTTTATATATTTATATGTAAGTGGGCATAAGACTTTTTGATGTGTTGCTAATATCGAGAAGGATTTTGCTTGAAATAGTAAAAATGATTTTTTGGTTTTTCTTGAAGACTCTAATAGCCAAACATCATCAACCTTTTAAACTCCTTAATTATATTAAACCGTAAAACAGGAGGAAGATGAAGAAGAAGAGATGCTTTTTTTTATATATTTACTTATTTAATTACTTGTTTTGTTTTTTAAAAGAAAAAAACAGTAATTAATAATTAAATTAAGGATTTGTTTAAAAAAAAAAAATGAAAACATGAGCGGACAGACCTGAGTAAGAAGTGGTGAAGAAGACTGATCAAATCCATTTCTACCGATCATCGTTGGCATGCTTCTCACCGGAATATTCATCACTCCGGCTGGCATATTTTTTAATTATTTCCCACCAACAATCAAACCCTAATCTTTTCTTCTTCTCACTATATAGGGAGAGAGACAAACTAGTATGATATATATATATATATAGAGAGAGAGAGAGAGATAGATAGTGTGGTCACTCTTCTTCTTCTTCTTGTATAGAGAGAGAGAGAGAGAGAGAGAGAGAGATAAACTTGACAATCTGTATCTAGTGAAGTACACGAACGCACCAACTAAGATACCGCGTAATCCAGGTTTTCCATCTAGACTGTTACACAATGAGTAGGGTTCTTTTTTTAAGGAGATATATACTAGCTAAGGAGCTAGAAAGATTTAAGGTTTTTGGATCTGGGTTTTTGTTTGCTGAGGTGGTTCTTTTTTTTGTGTTTCCTTCCACGGCCGGTTATGGTAAGAGCTGGTTATGGTATGTAGTAGGTGTTGAAGATGACCAAGAAACCAAAAAAAAATTAAGAAAAAAAAAGAAAAAAAAAAGAAGATGGAGCAAAGAAGAAGAAGAAGATGAAGGAATGGAAGAGAGAAGGGAAGAACAATAAATTAAGAAGAGAGGAAAAAGAAAATGTGGCAGCGAGGAGGAGTTATTGCAGAGCGTATTGAGAGGGTGCAATAGCATTTATTGGATGGAGAGGGTGGTGTAATTGCTTAGAGTGAGAGAAAGCGAAATCTTGCATTCTTTTCTCTCCTTTTTTTCCTTTTTATTTTTATTTTAGGTTTTTTTTAGTTTTGTCAAAAATTCGTGCCGGAGGAAAATATATTTCATCTCACTTTATATTTTGATCTATTTCGATTATATTTATTAGTCAAAATACTAGTCAGAATAACTGAGATACAAACAAGATTGACATTTTATACGTGATTAATTATATTGAATGTTTATTATTTGTGTGTAAACAATATTATATATACATGTGTGTGTATGTATGTATAAAAAATACAATATACCAAAATATAAACTGAAATTTTAACCGAAACTGATATATCTAATTATATTTTAACCGAAACCACTGTATTTTCCATATAGGAGGGAGGGTTTTATCATTGTATGGTGTATGGTGGTGGCTGGCTGGTGAAAAGAATGACGGCTACCAAACAATCTAATATTTTCTCTCTTACTTTCTTTTTTTTTTTAAAAGGGGAAAAAGTTATCATCTTTAACTTTCTACCACAAATAGTACATGGTGTAATGTTTATAACATCCCCTTATGTACACTTGTTTTAGGACCGGGAAAAATTGTCTACTATATACATGCTTCTTTTTCCAACATTAAATCAATGGCGCAACACGCTTTTCCCAACTACTCATTATAAGTCATAAGCCCACCCCCTCCCAAAAGAAAATTACCACATACAGTACTTGATATATAGATGCAATTATAGCTTATAATGAATCGTTTTTGTGTTATAATTAATGTTTTTTACTAGTGCAAGTTAATTATAAGAAGATATTATTTATTTAATATACTGATCGTTTGAAGTGTGCCAATGAGCATGTAGTTTGGTTGTCTTGCTAGTGGCAAAAGTATCAGTAGATTATCGAACACGGGTTCGAATCTCATCTCCGCCTATAGAAAAAAAAGATTGTTTGGAATATTTTGTATAAATGATTAATTTATTCAATATTAATTGAAGAAAAATCAACTTAGCTATAGTATGCTTATCAACTTATCTTATTTTCAACAAAGTTTCTCTTTAATCTTAAACAAGGGTTTGAAAAGGTTAAGTTCATATAGTACTGACTAAATTGTGAACAATGCTAGTATAAGTCAAGTAATTGATTTAATGGTGTATTAGTATTCTTTTTTATCATGTAGCTCATTAATTTTACTACCCAATGGTCAATCAAATTAATTAAAGTTTCAGTTTATTGGAAATATATAGGCTTAGTTAATTATTAGGAATTATCTTAAAAGGTCATAATTGTATTTTACCTACGGAGGGTACATATGGAATAAAAAGCTGGTGATTTGTTTCCTGATATTCAAGGATAAATACCATTTGGAGTAGTAACTAATTAATCAATTAATTACATTACTTAACCTTAGTAATCATGTACACATGTTTGTTTTATAAGTTTTCTTTTCGTGGATGTTTTCTCTATTGAGATTAATCCCGTTCGAGTACTCTCAGGCTCAAAGAGGGTGACTCTCATAAGGTTTTCTCCATTTTTAAAATTCAAACTTAAATCTTAGTTAAAGGTAAAAAAGTCACTTACTGCTTCACAACAACTAATATTGGTGTTTTTATAAATTTATAACCTATAATCCAATCTAGCAATCTTTAACGCAAGTATCATATTTGAGTTTGAAAAATATATAGAAAATCATGCTCGCACGGGATCAGTTTTTTACCTAAAGAGGACAAACATATTTAACTAGTTAAATATTAAAAATAAAAGAAAACTTCCTAATTAGAGTAAAAATATATTTAACTCAATTAATAAATATTTAATTATTATATAATCATATTAGAAAAAGATTCAAAAAAAAGTATATATATATATATATACACTAATTATTTAAAGAATACGTCAATTAATAATTAGGAAGAAAAGGCAGAAAATGACTCTTATGTTGTTGTTGTTGTTGCTTTTGTTGGTATCAATTAATGCATAAGTTGATCCCGCTATATATCCTTTTGCAAATATTCCATGGGATGCATGTTTCTTGTGCCTGTGGGATATCATGTCTTTGAACAAATATTGCAAATAGGAAAGCAACAATTAATAACAAACGATTTTCTTTAGTCCCACAATAATTATTAATTACGAGTATATTTTCAACAATTAAATTAATTACTATGAGCAGCAGCATGTCAAATCCAAGTCAACTCCAGCATGAAAAAGATTAATTAGAAAATGGCATGGCATTTATTCAAACCAAAATGTAATATACAATATCTACAAAGGATCGCATTATTAATTAATTCTAGCAGTACGTAGCACACTACACACAAGACAATGATCTTCAAACAAATCAGTCCAATAATTGATAAAACTGGAGATAATAATAACACAAATATAAACTTCTAATGGAATATGCATAATTAAGACTTTGATTCTTTTAATTGTGACCAAAAGATTCATCATGCTAGGGAGAATTGAGCGGGTGCGAGGACCTACATTTGCACCCGCATCATTCGATTTCGGGTCATTTATATTCATTTTTAACCAAATAAAACAATATCGTCCTCCAATCAACTGAATTTAAAAGCATAGCAAAAACCGCTAATTGGTGCGGTCAGGACTCAAAAAGGCATATCAACGTGGACTGCGGAGAAAGAAAAGAGAGCTTGAAAACCAAAATCCCACACCAATACCATCATAATTGTTACAATTGCAACGCATTTATTATTATTAGTGTTTGAAAAGCTGAAGAAAGGAGTATAACAAAAATTAAATACATGTGATTTTCACACGGGGCCGTCACGTTAAGAAATGATAGCGCCAGCCAGTAACGACCCTCTGTCAATTTCAACAGTGGTTGTAATTTTGTAAATCAAAACATAATATAAAATGTAATTCATTTTATTGTCTAAAATATGATAAGCTCTTCAGAATATATATATTTTTTAACTTTTAACCACATTCTTTTCGGAACAAAGGGAGTAACTATTTTACTATTTTTAGTTATATGTTCGGAATCCAAGATTTAAAGATTGTGAATAATAAATTCTCATTTAGAGAAGAGAATTTTTTTTCACTAAAAGTAACTATTTTTTACACAATAATACTTCAAATCTTTTACTCAAAAAGAATAGAGAGGGTACTCAAGGAAATCTCCACCGCAGAACTGTAGCTTAACATTTTTAGTGACTAGATTACAGTGAAATTAAATAAGAAGCTTTTTCCAAATAAATAAAAAATTGCAAAGTTTTCTTATTGAAAAAAAAAGGGGAAAAATAGTGTTTTTTTACATGGGCCGAAAGACATTATTTTTAGCCCAAACAGACCGGCCTGAATCTAACTTCATAGAGCTTAGACTGTAGCCTGCAATCATATCATTAAATGAGGAGTACTCTGATTTCACATAGGGTCATTTACTCCATTCATGCCTCTCTTGCTCACATGCAACCTTAGTTGGCAATGCATTTATACACAAACCTTAGTTTTTGGCATTTTATCATTTGTTTTAATATAAGGTAGTATTTGTTATATGTACACTCATAAAGATTTTTCTATTATTCTCTTCGTTCCGATATTGTTATCGTAAAAGATAATCTAAGAAGAAGCATAATTAAAACTGGCAATTAATTTACATATTTAACATTATAAACTGAAAAAAGTGTGCATTTTTTAATTGAAACAGCTAAAAAAGAAAGAAAAGAAATCCATTTTTCACAACTACTAGTAATTATTTTAATTTTTAGGCTTAAACTATAATTAGTTGGGTCGGTCTAAATAAAATGTATGTATTAACATTTGAATATAGTTTTGGGACGTCATAGTTTATGAAAGATAAAAATTTGAAGTCATTAAAATACTATTCAATGGTTAAAACTCTCGTCCGTCTATACAACATTTTGTGTGTGTGTGGAAATCATCAAGTATTCGGTCACCATATTAGGTGTTCAGAGCCTGACAGAACCCCAAAGGACGGTAAAAAATTTCCTCATGAGTTTTAACATAGCTGCATACCAAAATTTTGAA
>NBIL01123659.1:0-12395 GCA_002752925.1 Viola pubescens var. scabriuscula | reverse complement strand
TGCTTATTCTGAATTAGCAACCCTTAGTGAGGGAAAGCAGATTCATTCTTATGTCACAAAATTAGGTCTTCGTTCAAATACTTCAGTATCGAATGCTATTGTTTACATGTATGCAAAATGTGGAGATCTTCAAGCTGCAAGAGAATTCTTTGATGACATGGTGTTCCATGATGTTGTTTCAGAAGAAGAAGGAGGGAAAGTGAGTGGCGGGCCCACTTGCCATGTGGCCACGCTGATGTGGCATCTTTTTGATGTGGCAAGCTGACGTGGCAAGGTTTGAGTCGATGACGTGGCACTTAACGACGCCATGTCAGCATTCTGTCACGATAGGAATGTAATAAAATAAATAAAACAAATACGGGAACCTTTGGTTGTCACGAAAAAATAAAAGGATGTGATTAAATAAAAAAGATAAATTCAGGGACGTTTTAACCCTTGTTTCTCATCATCCCATCCTCCCTTCACGCCAGCCTTCGCCCATCAATCACCACCACCATATCTTCCTTCCTTCTCCTCCTCCTCCTCCATTCCCCTCCATCAATACCATCCCTTTTTCCGCAACCTCTAAACATATGATGAATCCCGTCATCCCCACATATTTAATCAATACAAACAATTAAATGAAATTTTGGACTTATGAATTCTTTAGAAAACCATGGCATGGATATTTTCCTAAGCAAGATCGCTCCATTCCAATCACACTTCAATCAATCTTTTTAAGCACCCAAAATACAAACTACCCTACAGTCCCTACATCTTGCATTACTATAAAACAAAACGTTGTTGTTGAGGAGTAGATGTGGTGGTGAAAGGGAGGAGGCGTCAGAAATGTCACGAAGAGGCATAAGCGGCCGTGGTAAACTAAATTCACAAAAGAATTTCTCCTGAAAAACCATCCCCATCTTTCTTCCAACCTGATCAATGCTAGTAGATAGCTGAGCTAGAGTTTTGTTCTAAGCAATACGACTGGGAGAATGTTTAACAGTTTCCCCTACTTGTTGAAACTTAAAAGTCATTGGAATAAATGTCCTTGCGTACTTTGCTCCCGGTTTGGGTGGCTAGCTCATTTGTTGTGTCAACTGTCAACTGATCCACCGGCCGTGAGAGATCAAATATGACCACCACCAGATAATAGAGTGCTACTTCGCATAAGCCGATTGAATGACACAAAAACACTTTGTCCGTAGGCAACCAGAACAGAAGCGCACACAGTTGCGCTGGAGAGGCTCATAACTTAGATTCATGGTGTCACAGTGGCATGTCGATTCACTTCCCACATGGCACACCAAGAGTGTCCTATAATTACTCCTTTCCACCCAACTGAGTGAGATTATAGATGTATAAAATAGCATACAACTTGTTCAGAATACGGAACACAGACAATAAACAAACCACACGAACCTCGAAAATAAACTTACACCACCAAAACAAAGGGATTAACAGGATTTGACAGCAGGTGAATGTCTATTGTTTGAACTGGCACACGAAACCAAAACAAGTCCCAAACTAAAGATATCAACCACAACCAAGACGTGCCGAAATGTCCACACATACTTCTCTGCTCAAAGAGTATACTATAAAATACCAACAGGTGAAACTTTCATTGTAACTGTTGATTAACACATTATTAACTCGACCTCTACTAAAAACTGAGACAACAGATCCTTGAGAAGAGCAATCTTCTATTCCTGTATATAAGGCACAAAACATTACACATCAATACCTACAATGCCAGTTTACTCAAATACATTTCTACTATACATATATTCCCTCATCATTCATTTTCCAACCAATATTTACATTACTTCAAATGCAACATCTTATCACTACACTCATTTCAATTATATGTTTTTTATATCTGCAGTTGCACATGGAAATACAGGAAAATTATCGCAGGACAGATATTTCCCAAAATAAAAGTAGCTGACAACTTAAATCCTATTAAAAGTGCTTAACAATCAGTTCCATGAGCTCATCAAAGGATCATTTTTCATCTTCCAATATTTGAAAAATCATAGAAATGTACTGCAGAAGCAGCAATGCGGTTGATGGTTCACATCCATAGGAACCATGAAGCGTACAAATTTGTCATGGATGATATTTATGCATGTCAAATTGGCAGCAGAAAAAAGAAAATATAATATCTTAACTAAACAACTGAGCTGTATGGTAGCAGACAACAAAAGCAGTCTTTTACAAGGCCTTTAGAAAACGGGTACAAGGTACTTTCAGAGAGAGAGTTACGAAATTACTAAACAATGCAAAAAAAGAACAATTTTAAAAGATAGACGGGCATCTACTGGCTGTATGCTTTAAAGATGAACAAGACAAAAACATAGTGATCACTGTCATGATTTAGACAGGTCACATAGTTATAGAGTAAAATTGAACATAGTTCAACTAACCTCATCGTCGTCGTCATCATCTCCACCATCTTCTTTGTTTTTCTTTAGGCGAGTTGTACCCCCCTCCTTGCTGATTGGCAGTTTCATCCGTCCAAAAGGAGTGTCCACATCAATGTTTCCTATCATGCTGTAACCAGTACCTTTTCCTCTAATCATGTCCCAAAGAGCAGAGCCAAATTCTTTAGGTTTGAAGGTGATGGGAATATCCATGTAGGCTATTCCATTTTTATCAATTTTAGTGCATTCAGTCAGTTCTGCACTTCCAATGCTCACATCAGATAGCCAAAACTCGTAATCTAGAGTGTTGATGCCCAAGTCAAAGTCATTCTTATTTTCCAATTTCAAACGAAGCACTGCAACTGTTTCTTCAAAAGAAAACCTCTGAAAGTGTATCTTCTCAACATCAATATCAGGCTTGTAAGGAATGGGAATCTCTCCAGTTTTCTCAAGCGGCAACGTGAGCCTCCCAAAAACAGGCACATCCACAATAAGTTCAACCCTGAGCTTGTAAGGAATAATGCTTCCAGGCTTAATATCAGCATAGGTACTCTTTATGTCTCCAAAAATCAAAGTAAGAGGTATTTTCACCGTCTCCTCACCATGAGCATGAATGGTTCCAGCATCAGGAATCAACCCTGAAAGCAATTTTCTTCCATCACTCTCAATCAAGTAGTTTATGTCAATCAGAGGGATGGGAACAGGATTTGGATTTTTAATGAGAACATCTACAACAATGTCTGCTCTCTCAAGATTGATTTTCGGAACATGAATCCCTGTGACATCAGCAGTTGGCTTCCCAAATCCAATTGCTCCTTCAATCTTTTCACCAATGTCATGAATGAAGTCCTTCACCTTCTCAAGAAATCCACCTTTTTCTTCTCCTTTGTCATCCTCCTTGACATCTCTATCAATGATTTCAGGCTTGTCAGAAGTTGACATACCTGAATTGTGAACCAGCCAAATATGGAACAAAAAAGAAAAATATCAGTGTATAATAAGACAGAAGAGAAAGGCAACTAAAAAATTTACATCGGCAGGAATTATCAGAAGAGGGATTGCATGCAACACAAAAATTATAGTCATAAAGGGAAATCCAAATATAATGCAGCCTGTCGGTGGACTATTATAGATGTCTTATGGCTTCAGCCAAAATCCTATAGTTATTGTTTAATTTTGTGAAATACTCCAAATTCCATTTCAGCTTTGTCTGGCTTGTTTTTGACAATAAAAAAATAGGTTTCTTAGCTTTAAAAGCCTATTTTTCCTATTCTTAACAGCCCGTAATTCCTTACAATGTAAGAGCCATAATTTCCTAACAAATTAAGACTCAAACATCAATTCTATTGTCGTTAAAACAATTTTCTAAAAAAAATTATCAAAATCCAACCAATAAAAACTGGAGACATCCTTAAGCAATACTTTCACACTAGTACAGACTTCAAACTAAATATTAGTGATCTTTCTCGTCTAACAAAAAGTCCCAAAGGGAGCAAGCAACGCAACAGGTACAACATGTAAGTATAAACTTTAAAGTTCACCTCAAGTACACAACCAAAGGCAAAGCACATTACAGAACTATGCAATTTGCAAGCAAACACAAAGCGAAAATTTGCAATTTTTTTATACATTCCGTAATACAGAATTTCAGAACTCATAAAAAACGAACCACCCCAGAAAATATCTAGAATTTGCAAGGAAACCAAAAATAATATTAGTTTCCAAAATTTTAAATGCCAAATATTTGCTCAACCGAACAACCTGCCCACTGCAGACAATGGTGCCAGGCATCTCTTATAAGATTAAGAGTTTTAGTCAAGATGGACAGGAAGATAACACTTCCAGGCACAACTGTAACCATTTTCACACATACTGGATCCTAACAACACAGTGACAAAGATAAAACAAAAAATAGTTCATTTCATCTCTGACCAATAAAAAATCCCATAACATGGCCATCAAGCACACAAAAGTATCGAATTCCACCGCCATTCAATCGTCAAAACAGATTCATTTCAACAACAGAATTCCAAATAACAAAATAATAAATGAAATGAGAAGAGACAGAGGCATAGCTGATGCAGAGAGAAGATGATCAATGAACACATACGAAATAAAAAATACATATTCTTGTCTGGTCAACTGAACTGAAGAGAACTTGCAATCCGAACAGAACAAAGAGAAGGTGGAAAAATACCAACCAGATGTTTGTTTGGCGTCCTAAATTCCTGACGAGCCGGATCTGAAAGGTAGGAGTGGTGGGAAAACGAAGTGAGGATGAACTGATGAGAGCGAATGCCTGAATCAATCAAGGATACAAAGAAATGCAATCAGATCAGATCAGATCTCTCAAGTGTAAGTGGATGAGAATCAAATGAAACGAAGATCACAAAAAAGAGATCAAAAGTGCGATCAAGGTAGAAGCATAGTTTCGCAAAATAATAAGAGTATTTATTTATTTCAAATTTATTTTACCTTGTGAATGTCAATGACTGGAAAGAAAGGAAAGGAATGCGAGCTTGATCGAGAATAAGGTACTGCACTACTGCTTATTAGTATACTGAAGGAAGGAGGAGGAGGGCCTGCGTCGTCTTGGTAGGTGTGAGAATTTAATTTTTAGGTGAGTAAAGGAAGAAAGGAAAAGTGTTGGACTGATAGCTAAGGGGGTTTACTTTTGAATTTTCTTCTCAAAATTCTCCAAAACTAGATAAAAAGGTGTTTCATTTTTTTTAAATGGAAAATTATGAGATTTTTTTCCAATCTTTTAATTTTTTCAAAATATTTTAAATTAACACTAAAAATTAGAAAAGTCTAAAGACGCTCTTTTTTAAATTTTAAATTTTAATTTTTTTTTTTACTCCAGCTCAACCGGTTCATGTTGTTAATCTAAAAAATAAATAAGGTTATTTTAGACATGTCTACCCTCGTAATTTTGATAATTAATGTGTAGATTCAATCATTAAATAACTCAAAAATTGTGCTAAACATACTTCATAATTAATATTTATCTATAAATTAATCCTAGTAATTGATCACAATATTCTAATTGTCTTGATTCGAGCAAATGCTAGATGATATTCATATTTTAAGGTATTCACGTCTATTATAAATTCATGATGACTAAATAAAAAAACTTTTGTTTGAATATTTAACTGATCTATGTGTAATTTTTTCCCTTATAGAAATGCATAGGTATTATAGATAGTACTCATGTCGCAGCTTGGGTTCCTGTATCTAAACAAAAAACTTTTCGGGGTAGAAAAATACTTGTTACCCAAAAGTCTCTTTTAATGAGAAATTATCGAGTGTACCGGGGATGACATCTCACACCTGTGAGTTGTCATCCCCCAACCAATAAAAATAAGACACATGTAAAAAATTTCCAGCTCACTCCTCACTTTCCCTTTCCCTCACCGCCGGCCTCACCCTCTCCACTCCCGGCCACCCTCACAACCCACATTACATCACCGCCGGCCTCCAACCATTCTCACCGCCAACCATTATCAACCCATCTCCTCACTGTCGGCCTCCAAACACAGAAAACTCTCCACTCCCAACCATCAACATCACCAACCACATAACCGCCAACCTCCATCAACATCACTAACACAAATCCTCACCAGCCGACACCAACACAAAATCCTCACCCTCTCCATCCATCACCATCGCTAACCTCCATCAACGTCACCACTCTCACACTACCGCCGGCCATCCATACCCGATCTCTCACTCTCGGCTCAATCATCAACCCACACCACATCACCACCATCATCAACCCACGCCACATCCGCTAGGCCGCCGACAGACCCTCATCGCCGGACATACCCTCTCTCAGAAGAAAATTGAAGAATGCTCATTTTTTCGTGAATTTTCAATTAAAATAAAATAAAAAGAAAAGCCACGTGCATTTATTGCTTTGTCGGTTTTAATAAGCCCCGCGTTAAAAGTTTGTAGCGCGGAGGGTATGCGCTCTAGAGGAAAACGCCTGAATTGCCATCATTTGGTGCAGTAGAAATCGATGGTAATGGCAACTTGGGAAGTTGAAATATTTTCTAGGAAAAGAAAAAAGAAGTAATTAGGCCAATAATACTCTTCCTACCACATCTAGATATACACACCCACAGCCTACCTTCAAATTAAAAGAGAAGTCATCATTTATTTTGGAACATTAAAAAGGAATTGAAGCCCCTTGTTTGTTTTCGTTCAATCTCCATCCACTCTAGAAAATATATACTCCAATTTCTACTAGTAATCAAACCAAACAAGATTAATATACTTACTAATTATTATAATAAAAAAAATAGTTTCAAAAGGTAAGCTGCCAATTTGTTCTAATTAAGTAAAATTTAAGAAAATAATCTCGTAGTTAAGAGTACGACCGAGATGACTATTGGTACGAGTCTGTATATTAATTTGATTTTGTATCATTAATTATTGGTTAACTTGATAATGAGAAATACAGAAGGACACCTCAACACTTGTTTTTTTGCTTTCATGGGTAATTGCAATCTGCCAAGGAAAGAAAGCACTTAAACCTTTTCGTCTTCTGACAGAAGAATGCAGTTGCTGTGTTGCTGTGTATATAAATAGCGCATTAGTTTATTTCTCCTTCACTCCTCATCTCTCTTTTGTCTTGTGCAACTCTAAAATTTCACACCCACAGCCCCACAACCAATAAAAATAAGACGTTTAAATTTTTTCTAGCTCACTCCTCACTTTCCCTTTCCCTCACCGCCGGCCTCACCCTCTCCACTCCCGACCACCCTCACAACCCACATCACATCACCTCCAACCTCCAACCATTCTCACCACCAACCATCATCAACCCATCTCCTCACCGTCGGCCTCCAAACACAGTGAACTCTCCACTCCCAACCATCAACATCACCAATCACACAACCGCCAACTTCCATCAACATCACCAACACAAATCCTCACCACCGCCGGCCGACACCAACACAAAATCCTCGCCCTCTCCATCCATCACCACTGCCGGCCTCCATCAACGTCACCACTCCCATACTACCGTCGGCCATCCATACACGATCTCTCACTCTCGGCTCAATCATCATCCCGTACCACATCACCACCATCATCAACCCACGCCACATCCGCCTCGCCGCCAAAGGACCCTCATCGCCGGACAGACCCTCTCTCCGCCTCACCGCCGGCCATCCTCACATTCAATCTCAACCGCCGGCTATACTCACCCATCTCCCACCATAGCCGAGCCACCATTGCCGATTCCGAATCCTCATCCATCGTTGGAAACAAAAAAGAAAAAAAAAACAAAAGAACAAGAAAAGAAAAGAGTGGTAGTTATGGTTTGGTTGTGCAGGAGTAAGGAAATAGAAAGAAAAAGTAAAGGCAATGGAAAAAAGCTAGGAGAAGAGGGGAGGGGAGAGGGAAAGGGAAAGGGAAAGGGAGGAGAGGGTGAGGCTGGCGGTGATGTGTTGTCGGCTGTCCGATTGAGGATGGTTAGCCGGGAGTGGTTGGAGGCCGACGGTTATGTGGTGGCTGCAATTGAGGATGGTTGGCAGTGAGGAGATCGGAAAGGGAAATGGAAAGTGAGGAGTGAGCTGGAAAAAATTTACACATGTCTGATTTTTATTGGTTGGGGGATGACAACTCATAGGTGTGAGATGTCATCCCCGGTACACCCTATAATTTCTCCTCTTTTAATTCTTTCTTTTCATCGAGACTCCAGTCCAGGAGTTTTTCTCCTTTTTTTTGGCCGACTCTTTCTATTGGTTGTTGTTGTTGGAGCATTTTATCCGTGGAGAAAATTTAAGAATGCTCATTTTTTCCTGAATTTTCAATTAAAATAAAAAAAGAAAAGCCACGTGCATTTATTACTTTGTCGGTTTTAATAAGCCTCACGTTAAAAGTTTGTAGCGCAGAGGGTATGCGCTCCGAAGGAAAACGCCTGAATTGCCAACATTTGGTGCAATGGAAATCGATGGTAATGGTGACTTGGGAAGTTGAAATGTTTTCTGGGAAAAGAAAAAGAAGTTATTAGGCCAATAATACTCTTCCTACCACATCTAGATATACACACCCACAGTCTGCCTTCAAATTAAAAGAGAAGTCATCATTTATTTTGGAACATTAAAAAGGAATTAAAGCCTCTTATCTGTTTTCGTTAAATCTCCATCCACTCCAGAAAATATATACTCCAATTTCTACTAGTAATCAAACCAAACAAGATTAATATACTTACTAATTATTATAATGAAAAAAATAGTTTCAAAAGGTAAGCTGCCAATTTATTCTAATTAAGTAAAATTTAAGAAAATAAGAAAAATATTTTCAGTATCCGGTACATCTCGTATTTAAGAGTACGTCTGAGATGACTATTGGTACGATTCTGTATATTAATTTGGTTTTGTATCATTAATTATTGGTTAACTTGATAATGAGAAATACAGAAGGACACCTCGGCACTTGTTTTTTTGATTTCATGGGTAAGTGCAATCTGCTAGGTAAAGAAAGCACTTAAACCTTTTCGTCTTCTGACAGAAGAATGTTGTGTTGTTGTGTTGTTGCGTATATAAATAAAGCGTTAGTTTATTTCTCCTTCACTCCTCATCTCTCTTTTTTCTTGTGCAACTCTAAAATTTCACACCCACAGCCCCCAACCAATAAAAATAAAACACGTGTAAATTTTTTCTAGCTCACTCCTCACTTTCCCTTTCCCTCACCACCGGCCACACCCTCTCCACTCCCGGCCACCCTCACAAACCACATCACATCATCGCTGACCTCCAACCATTATCAACCTATGTCCTCACCGCCGGCCTCCAAACACAGAAAACTCTCCACTCCCAACCATCAACATCACCAACCACACAACCGCCAACCTCCATCAACATCACCAACACAAATCCTCACCACCGCCGGCCGACACCAATATAAAATCCTCACCCTCTCCATCAATCACCACCGCCAGCCTCCATCAACGTCACCACTCCCACACTACCGTCGGCCATCCATACCCGATCTCTCACTCTCGGCTCAATCATCAACCCACACCACATCACCACCATCATCAACCCACGCCACATCCGCCTCGCCGCCGACATACCCTCTCTCCGCCTCACCGCCGGCCATCCTCACATTCAATCTTAATTGCCGGCTATCCTCACCCATCTCCCACTATAGCCGAGCCACTACTGCCCAACCAGAATCCTCCTCCATCGTTGGAAACAGAAAATGAAAAACAGAAAAGAAAAAAAAAACAAAAGAACAAGAAAAGAAAAGAGTGGTTGTGCAGGAGTAAGGAAATAGGAAGGAAAAGTAAAGGCAATGGAAAAAAACTAGGAGAGGAGAGGAGAGGAGAGGGAAAGGGAAAGGGGAAAAGGAGGAGAGGGTGAGGCCGACAGTGATGTAGTGTGGGCTGTCCAATTGAGGATGGTTGGCCGGGAGTGGTTGGATGCCGACGGTGATGTGGTGGCTGCGATTGAGGATGGTTGGCAGTGAGGAGATCGAAAAGGGAAATGGAAAGTGAGGAGTGAGTTGAAAAAAATTTACACGTGTCTGATTTTTATTGGTTAGGGGATGACAACTCACAGGTGTGAGATGTCATCCCCGGTACACCCTATAATTTCTCCTCTTTTAATTCTTTCTTTTCGTCGAGACTCCAGTCCATGAGTTTTTCTCCTTTTTTTTGGCGGACTCTTTCTATTGGTTGTTGTTGTTGGAGCATTTTCTTCGTGGAGAAAATTTAAGAATGCTCATTTTTTCGTGAATTTTCAATTAAAATAAAATAAAAAGAAAAGCCACGTGCATTTATTGCTTTGCCGGTTTTAATAAGCCCCGTGTTAAAAGTTTGTAGCGCGGAGGGTAAGCGCTCCAAAGGAAAATGCCTGAATTGCCATCATTTGGTGCAGTGGAAATCAATGGTAATGGTGACTTAGGAAGTTGAAATGTTTTCTGAGAAAAGAAAAAGAAGTAATTAGGCCAATAATACTATTTCTACCGCATCTAGATATACAAACCCATAGCCCGCCTTCAAATTAAAAGAGAAGTCATCATTTATTTTGGAATATTAAAAGGGAATTAAAGCCCCTTGTCTGTTTCGTTCAATCTCCATCCACTTTAGAAAATATATACTCCAATTTCTACTAATAATCAAACCAAACAAGATTAATATACTTACTAATTATTATAATGAAAAAAATAGTTTCAAAAGGTAAGCTGCCAATTTGTTCTAATTAAGTAAAATTTAAGAAAATAAGAAAAATATTTTTGGTATCCGATACATCTCGTATTTAAGAGTACGCCTGAGATGACTATTGGTACGAGTCTGTATATTAATTTGGCTTTGTATCATTAATTATTGGTTAACTGGATAATGAGAAATATGAAAGGACACCTCGGCACTTGTTTTTTTGCTTTCATGGGTAATTGCAATCAACCAGGTAAAAAAAGCACTTAAACATTTTCGTCTTCTGGCAGAAGGATGCAGTTGCTGTGTTTGCTGTGTTGCTGTGTATATAAATAAGTCATTAGTTTATTTCTCCTTCACTCCTCATCTCTCTTTTGTCTTGTGTTGAACAATGGGTTGGAATTATTGGAAGCTGAGAAGAGAGCAGAGATTGAAGATGAATGGAAGAAGCTGCAATTGGATGAGTTGAACATGTATACAAGGAGGTTGGGGTTGTTCAAGAAGCTTTCTGCTTTGATAGAAGCAGCCTTGCAAGATTAGGGTGTATGTGTTCGGAGATTCAACCTACCTTTTGCAACATTTAGTTACGTGCTACTACTATTTAGTTTTGCTTTTGTCTCTGCATTTTCTAGTTTGCACTTGCTGTGGTTGCATTTTTGGTTTTATCTTTTTGTGTTCAATCTTGTGTTCACCTGTCATTGTTGCACTCTCGTTTTACCTCATTTGAACAAAGGCATCCATCTTTTTGCATTCAATCATGTGTTCATTTTGTCTTCTTAGGTGTTATCAATTGAAATGGAGGGTTTATTTAATTAATATTCTTTAGTACCTGAAATTTATATTTATTCATTCATTTAGTCCTCTCGCTCAAGTAAGAAAATGTCACCATAGCTATTTTCACACATGATCAATCTCAGGCTAGTAACTTCCAGTTTAACTTATGGCCAATGACTCCATTCTACCCTATTCTTAATGCATCAAGTTTAAAATGATCATATCCGAGCAAGGAGCTGTGTGTAAAAATGTTGATATTCAACTAATCATGTCATCTTACAAAAGCACTTTTAGTTTCATGGTGAGTTGATGGGTGTCGAGACCACCAAAGATAAAATTTATAAGTCAACTTATCAATACCTGCAATGAATTGTAGATAGTGGTAAGAGGATCGATCCACAGAGAATGGTTAGTTCCAACGCAAGACAAAAGACCAAATTTAAATCTCTTAGATGAAAGGGGGTATTTTAACTAAACTAATGACAGAAAATAAATAAAACGAGGAAAACTATCTTGGCCAAGGACGAAAGTATCCTTGGTCAAGAGCAGGTGAGTGAGATATAAAACTTATGAGGAGAAATCCTAGTAGAGGCTCGGCAAGCAATGAGTAATGAGATGCAATCATGGACGCAAGTGTATTCTTCTTCAATCTACAGAGTTGCTATAGAATCTCGGTTCCCTAGATTCCTTCTTCTCTCCTTATTAACATCGTTCCCATGGCCTAAGCGCGAGATTATGGGTTACCGACGATGCCTTACTAACTAGATCTTTCCTAAGAACTGATCTAGCCAACAGATAACGAACTAGGAGAAGACAACTCCCAACGGTTTCCTCGGGCGTCAGTCGGGCGGTCGTGAGATTATTCCGATCTCCTCACCGTGTCACARTCCCGCCGTGATCGTGTGAGTGTCTACTAATATCTTCCTTGGGCGTGTGATTACGTGATCCAAGTTCCGAATGACCATAGTGTAACATGTTCAATGTTAGGTTCGCGACATCTAAAACCAAACAGCTAACACATAAGATGAAGTACGAGATTAGAATAAATGCAG
>NBIL01123604.1:0-12752 GCA_002752925.1 Viola pubescens var. scabriuscula | reverse complement strand
AAGTATTTTTAAATAAAAATGTAGCTGCTTTTCATGGGAAGTGTGGTTTCAAGAAATAAATGCTTTTTCAAAAGCTGCTTTTCTATATATTACTATAAATTAATAAGCCTTAACAACGTGTGAGAATTTTATAATGCCATAGTTTTTATTTATTTATTTATTTATTTATCTATCCACCCGGTGAAGAAAGGCCAGCGGCCCAAAACTAACTAGAAACAGCCCATCTATCTATCTATAGTATTGTAAATGTCAAATGAAATGAGCATGAGCCCAGGAGGAGTGTGGCGAAATTTCAAAATGTTGTAAATAGTCCCTCAAGTTTTTACTATTTTAATCAATCCTACTTATATTTTAATTTGGATTTTATAAATGATTTAAAATTAAGGTTAACTTTCCGATATCAATGGCAAATAAATAGAAATTTCAAGTGGGTTTTGGGCTAATTTTTTTTTAACTTCTTATAATCACATTTTCACCAACTTCTTTATTTTCTTTCAAATATGGTACTATATTTGTACTTATAGAGTAGATTGTTTACTTTATTATCATTTCGCACTTTCAGTTACTATCATTATCTCTCATATATTTATCGTTTTTGTTTTGTTTTGTGTGTATTAAACTTACATATTGATTTAACTATTTGGTTTGTAATTTTTAGATTTGTGAGTTGATATATCCCCATGTTATGTTTAATGTTTATGAAATCTTAATTCTCAACTCTTAAATATTTTTCATGTACATATATTTAAGTTATTTGACTTTAATGACACATCTAGGTCTGATTTTTTTTTTTTTTAGGTTTTATTGTAGCCATACCATAGTCATTACATTATTTCCTTCAATTATGTATTTTTTTAAGTTTTAAAAATTATAAAACTTAGAAAAAAAAAAGGAAAATTTTAATACGAGCACTAATTTTTATATTTTTACATTATTTCCTTCAATTATATTTTTATTTTTCATGCGAGCACTAATTTTTTTTAATACGAAAAAACTAATAATTATTTAACTTATTGATTATCTTGTAAAAGAT
Organism: Viola pubescens var. scabriuscula; assembly: GCA_002752925.1. Classification (NCBI taxonomy): domain Eukaryota; kingdom Viridiplantae; phylum Streptophyta; class Magnoliopsida; order Malpighiales; family Violaceae; genus Viola; species Viola pubescens. Next base: position 11,719 of record NBIL01123604.1, on the reverse strand, counting down.
AGTGCCTACTGAAAAGAATATAAGTAAAAATAATTTGCAAAGAACAAAAGCTTACGTTTATGCTCAAGTAATTTGCTGGGGAAAACTCGTCCGCTTGGGCTTCCCACCGGTAACAACCAAGCATAGCAGAGCATTCCTCAATCTCACTGACAATGCCGGAGCTTCCAGAGGTGGAGGCGGCTAGAAGAGCCATTGAAGAGAACTGCATAGGCAAGAAGATAGTGAAAGCCATCATAGCCAATGACCAGAAGGTCATCGATTCGGTTTCTCCTTCTGACTTCGAATCATCTCTCGTTGACAAAACCATTGTTTCCGCTCTTCGCAAGGGAAAAAACCTCTGGCTCGTCCTTGACTCTCCTCCCTTCCCTTCCTTCCAGTTTGGTAAGCAAAAATACCATATTTTTCTACTTGAAGTCAAGAAAAGCTGAAATCTTTTTGTGTGATAGTTGATATTGTCTTTTGCAGCATGTGATGTTATAGAGGTTCTTTTGATTTTGTAGCATATGTGATATTAACAGTCATAAATCGAAATGGGTTTTGTTTTTTTAAGCGAATACCTTATTTTTGTGCCTGTACAATGTGGGTAAAGAGCATTGACATAGTGTCTTGTATAATACACACGTATAGTTGGCTTTTGATCACGAAATACACACACACATAAGTTGTCAGTGCTGTGTGTGTGTGGGTGTGGGTGTGGGTTTTTCCTTTTCCTTGTATGCGTATATATAACATTGAAGTAATGATTTTTCCAGGGATGGCTGGTGCTATATATATTAAGGGAGTAGCGGTTACTAAATATAAGAGGTGAGTCTATTTCCTGAAATACATTCCTTCTGTTCTCTAAGTACATTGAATTGTTATTTGCTGAAAGAAAGGATTGTGTAGGATTGTGTTATTTCAAAATTTGATGAAAGTAGTTATCTTTTACATCGATTTTCCCCCCTTGGATTATTGTCTGAGACTGAGTTGCCTTTAGAGTTTTTAATGAAAGCTGAAATTTGCATTTTCGTCTTTGATCAAATGCATCATGGACAGTTTAGATGAATTCATGAGCTCATACGTTTTCTTCTTCTTTTATAGTTTTTTTTTCTTCGTTTGTTTGTGGTTTTTCAAAGAGGAAATGAAGTGGAGTTGATTGTTAAGATAGTCATTGGGACAGCACACTTTTGCTGTTTCTGTTCTGTTTTTCTTTCATTCTTTTAGCGAAACAGGAATATCGGGCTATAATTTTGTTGGTTAATAATTCTTGTAACACACTACAACAAACATTGTGTTGATTTGATGGTCTAATTTCCAGTCATTAAATAACTTATGTTGTTTAGCTTTGAAATTAAGTGTTCAGCTCGTGCCTATAAGATGAAAATACTTTTATTCAAAGAATTGTAAGTGGCATACTTCCATTAACTTGATTCAATAACTGAGATAACTGAGAGAGTCTAATTCTAACACTGTTTTCTGCTTCTGACATATCCTCCAGTTACTGATTATAGCTGAGTGCTGCTAACAGGTCAGCTGTAAAGGATACTGATGAGTGGCCTTCCAAATATTCAAAGCTATTTATTGAAGTAAGTAAGCCTTTGTAATTAAAGACATGTATTATCTTTTGTGCAAAATGTTAATGACAGGATTTTGTATTCTATAGGCAATGCAAATCCATAAGCTTTGGGTTTGAAATGTTTGGAATTAATATTTTAATCAGATGCAAATTTTGCTATATAATTTGACTCTAGGAGAAGTAGGAAAAGGTATAATTCATAGCATGCTCACTACCTAAGTTAGTGTGAATAATCGCAACTTGAATGCTATTCTGCAAGCAATTATGATTTTCTTCCCATCTACCAAATAGTGAATCTGTAATTTCCCTGCAGCTAGACGATGGCATGGAGGTCTCTTTTACTGACAAGAGGCGATTTGCTAAGGTTCGCCTGCTCAAAGATGTATGTGATGCCATCTTGTAGTCTACATGAAGTTTTATGCCTCCTTTTCTTTGGTATATATTATGTCCATTATTCATTAATATGTTTTATGTTTCTTGGTACAGCCAGCTTTAGTGGCCCCAATATCCGAGCTTGGGCCTGATGCGCTATTGGAGTTAATGCCCGTTGATGAATTCTATCAATCATTGAGCAAGAAAAAAGTTGCAATTAAGGCTCTGTTACTGGATCAGGTAAAGAGTTTGTACTTACTTCATAATGAGTGTGTGACAAAGCAGCAGCGCATTAAAATGCAGGCTTTACAATCAGCGTCCATTAGGAAATTTAATCTTTTGAATGCCATTTACATGGTCCATGCAAAGGTAGTGTAACTATGTTTGATATGGACAGCAGTTAGTCCTAATGAGGCTTTAATGTAGGCCAAACCCAGAGTCAGGACAACAAGATCTTTACACTTTCCTGCTACATGTCTTTAAGCCCTGTAGATGAAATTTGACTAAACTTTCACTAGGATCCCATCTGGTTGACAAACTGGTGCTTCAGAATTAGAAAAGTTAATCATCCAGCTAGAGACATAGGCAACTTTCTAAAAAAGAACAGCAGGACAAGGCTGAGAATTCCTGCTTTTTGATGTGCATAGTTTTTATGATTCAAGTAGTTATAAAATGATCATTTTGGTGATTTACTTCGTTCTTCCTATGTGGTTCTCTGAAAATTAACTGGATTGTAATTTGTTGGAACATCTGATTAACAACTGCATGTAGCTAATGGAGGTCTCATGATGAACTATAAAATCATGGATACAAGCATTTGCTTCCATATGCAACTATCATTTCAAGTGCTGTTATTCTGATAAACTGTGTTTGACTTAACAGAGCTTTATTTCTGGCATTGGCAATTGGATTGCAGATGAAGTTCTATACCAGGTAAGTGATTTCCTTAAATATCAAATTGTGATTATGGGTTTTATAAATCAGCCAAAGGCGTAACTCTTACTTTTTATTAATTAAGGTATAGGACCTTACATTGGTCAGTGTCGGTGTTAGCATAGGGGGGAATGGGCATATAATAAAAAACATAGTCATAATGGGGTTCGAACCGCAAACCATGGCTTCCACAGGCTAAACCATGGCGACCAGGCTACTGCCTGATGGTTGTATTCATTAGGATCTTATAATTCAATCAGTGCATCAATCAAATATGTGCGTTCCTATTCATTTGGGTTAGGTACTCAAATCATGTTTCACCCAAAAGTATTCTTTAGATGCATGTTCATTACTCACTAGAGTTTCATGAGCTTTTCATTGGCTGTCTGAGGCCTATCGTAATCCATGTCCTTAATCCTGCTTCCAGCGGTGTAGTTAATTAAGATCTTGTTACTATTTTCAGAATATTTCGCAGGAATTTGGATCTTGTAAGTCTTGGAGGTTTTTGTATTGTAGAATTCAGCTTCTACGTTTCTGTTTTATTAGTTATGTTAAATACATTACAGCTTATAGCTGTTTACGTTTGTTGTGGATTTTGAAAACGGTGGTCTATTGTAATAGGGAATGCATGAATACATCTCATGGGGCCAAGAATTTGAAAAGCTAATATGTGTTTCTTGGCATCTGCAATTAATTGTTACTTGACAAAATCTTTCATAATGAGTGGTGTTCCATCTTGTTGTTCTTGCCTCAGTCAGATGTTGGAATTTGATTATTCTGTTTTCCTTTTTGGGTCACAGGCCAGACTCCATCCATTGCAAATTGCATCTAGCTTGTCCAAAGAAAGCTGTGCAACTTTACTCAAGTGCATCAAGGAGGTAGGAGCTCGTGTCCCTTTTTCCATCTAGGATCCTGTTGACAATTTTAGACATCTAGTCTGTAAGACATGCAATTTTCATGGAAAAATTAGAGGACACATGTAGGTTATTCAATGTGCGGTTCAAGTTGATGCTGAATCTCACCACTTTCCTCTTGAATGGTTGTTTCATTTTCGGTGGGGCAAAAAGGCTGGAAAAGTTAATGGTAAGTTATATTTGATATGAGTGATAATTTTGTTTACAGGTCACTGAAAAAGCAATAGAAGTTGGGGCAGACAGTAGTCAGTTCCCCACTAATTGGATTTTTCATTCCCGTGAAAAGAAGCCTGGGGAGGCTTTTGTTGATGGTTTGACTCCCGTCTTTATATGATTCTTCCATGTCATAGACTTACTGGATTAAAGATATATAATATATCACATCCCTGCTCTCTTTTATTTTTACATTTTATCCTTTCTTTATACTTCTTGCTGTTTTAAGCTCACGTACGAACATTGACGAACCTTTTTGTTATGGCAGGGAAGACAATTGATTTTATCACCGCTGGTGGTAGGGTATGTCATTCTAATCTAGGGTTTATGACATATTGTTGGTTGATGTTTTGGGCATATGATATTTCTGTGAGCCTAAACACTTGACGCTTACGAAAAGCAGGACTTGACTGGAATTTTGGCATTTCTTTTTGTTCTAGACTACAGCCTATGTACCAGAGTTACAAAAGCTAAGTGGAAACCAAACTGCTAAAGGTGCTGGGAAGCCAAGAAAACAAGCTCCTAAGAGAAAAAGAGGTGGGGCTGAGGATAACGACAGTGACAATGGAGACGAAGATGCTGCTGCCGCCAATGAACCATCAAGTGAGGAAGGAGATACCGGTAAAAAAGGTGATTCAAAGAGAGAGGTGAAGCCTAAAGGACGCGGGAAGAAGCCGCCACCCAAAAGAAAATCTCAGCCGACTGACAGTGACAATGAAGACCACGACGACAATGTTGATGCTGGTGACGACAATGTTCAAAATAAAAAGGCGGGAAAGGTGAACACCAATAACAAACAAACTAAGGCGGCCGGGGCACCTAAGAAAAAAGCTACCAGTCAAAAGAAGAAAGGTAATTAGGCATGGCATGTATCATAGATAGCCATTTCGGCCCACATTTTGGATGTTCAGACAAGTGCAACTTTCTAGTTTTTGGGCTACTTTTGGTAGTGAAAATAGATGTTCATGGTTCTTGATCAATCATGTTTAACTACTGTGCCAATGGCTTCTGTTAATATGCACCAACTGCTGTGCCAATGGCTTCTGTTAATATGCACCAAAGATTGAACTGATTGCTGCTTTGCATCTTGAGCACTCATGAATCTATTATGGAAGAAAACTCCATTGTTTTGCAGGTTCTATAACAGTAACCCTATATATATGTGCACCTAGTAAAGAGTATAGGTTGACTTCATTCTTCTTTTATCACATTTGTTCATCTGGAAGTGGAAGTCATCCATTTTACCACAAAAAAGTTGGACCAGACTGAGCATTTTCCCCATTTGTGAACTCTCTGTGGTGAATCCTCAGCTTCGATCATCGAATGTATTAACAACTGCAAATGATAGCTGCTGCATGGCTCTTCTCCTCGACAAGATATGGTTTCGAGCATTGAATTTAGAAGAACATTCTCATAGCTGCAACAACTTTCTCAGGCCTGTTTCAATAGACATTGAAAAATAAAAAAAAGACCAAAAATTAGAAAATCATAAAGAGTCCAAACAAATTCTGTAAAATTGGGGTAGTTACCAGTCCTCCTGCGGCATATGGCCAGCTCCTTCAATCAGCTTTAACTTCACGTTCTCGCGATTTCCTTTCTGAAACTCCTCAGCAACAGATTGAGGCAGATACTTGTCCGCTATTCCCCATACAAGAAGGGTCTCTTTATCCCATCTAAACTCCACAAAATTTCAACACCACAAAGTTACAGTGTAGTAGCTGTAGCTGTTAAAAAACGCATATTGTATGCCTCTAAAACATTTGATTCATGCTAAACTTACGAACAATAATATCACGCATCGTGCCCAAGATATTTTGTTTGACAATTTTCAAGAATCGTTTCGAAAGCCGAATAAGAACTCAACAACCAGTCACCCAAATGATTGGTACAAAAAGCTTGAAAAATTAAACTAAGATGTTAGAGGAAACTAAGAATTCATACCTGGTAGATGAAAATCCATTTGCAATTTCACTTAGAGTGTTTTTAAAATTTATCCTCTTTGCAGTCTCGAGTAAAGCTGAAAAAATATATAAATATAAATAATACTATTAATATGTACTACTATCAAGGAGCAAATTCAACTATGATTAACGTAAACATGACATAATTAATTTGAGGTTTGTGAATAATACCAAGTATACTGTTCTGCAAATTAAAGTTATTTAACAAAAAAAAATTGAATTTATTGGAAGTGAACGGGAGACGATGTTCTTTAAGGTAAAGAGTGATTAGTACTTTCACCCTCGAACTATTGTCATTTGACAAATAAGCTCGTTAATAAAAATTTGTTGCATCAAGCTCCTCCAACTATTTTTTCCGCTTAAAACCCTAACAAATTTACTTTGACCATGTACTTTTTTTCTAATAAAGAATATAAGGTGAAAAAATCGATGTTTTTTATTTAATTTTTATTACTACAGTTGATAACATCCAAACATGTTGCCAAGCAGGAGGAAACACATTTCCATCGTATATCATTAACTTACTACGTCGAAACTAATTATGTCCGCACCGGACTAACCACCTAATTGATATGAGTGCCTAACCAATCCCACTAATTAGTTGTCTAGGTGAGAGGTGACTACTTCTGTTTTGCCTATGGTTGGCTTAACCAAAAGCCATGAAAACTATTCATTTGCTAAAAGTTACTTAGGAGGTTGTATATGGAATTCTACTTGCATTGTGGTGCAAAGTTAAATTAGTAGCTTAATTACTCTTGCAAATGAAACTATCACAACCAACTTAGTTACTCACCAAATCCTGGTCCGCTGCTTGACAAGTACGGCAATCGATACACGTCGGCCTTTTCCAGCTTCAGGACATAACTACAAAAAGAAGTTTCATTTTTGTAAGAGTGAAACACATTTTAGCTGCAAAATGTAATGCATATCTTGCAAATTGACATGATCTTTCCCATTTTGTTAAACGAAAGTAGCATTGTAAACCTATATTATTAAGTTCTAAGTCACGAGGGAAAAAAATGTAATTTTGATACATACGCGCTACCTGCTTCAATAAATCTTTCAGCCATGATAGCATTTTGGCAGGTAAATTCGCCTAACAGAGGAATCCTGCAACAGCAATCAAATACATTGGTACAAGCTTCTGACGATGTCTCGGCTAGTTAATGTGATTCTCATCAAGACATGATAAGCATATGCATTATAGTAACTAACAGGATAATTTGTAATGAAACCTTAGCTGTTGAAACAGCCCCGGAACAGGAGATGAAACTGTGAGTGGACTATTTAGAATTGCGAGTTTCGAAATCTTGCTTGCGTTTTTCAGTGCCCAAGTCAATCCATATGAACCTACAAGAAACCCCTTTTTGGGAGAATTTGGAATCATGCATTAGGTATGTAGGGCTAAGAAAATAGCCAAATGCAGGTTTTTGAACTTCATAGCCAGCTCAAAGAAAGACACGAAGATAAAATCGGAAGATGTGGCATTTAGTTTTCAGAACAACGTTAGTCCAAACCTGGACAACAAGAAAGAAGGGTGACTTTATTTCCAATGTATCGAGTAGTCTATCGAATTCCTCATGGAACTCCTTCTCTGTGGAAGTAAAATTTCAGAAGGAATGCTCAAGAAAAATAGTACCATCGATAGAATTTTCAAGCTGCAAAGTTCAATACCTGTGTAATCAAAACCATATCCTGGCTGTGGCTTTTCACTGAAACCAAAACCTATCCAATCAGGTGCAATGCAGTGGTAACCAGAATCGGACAACTACACCAAGAAAACATAATCATATCGATGTTGAAGAAATATAGTAGAATCATCTCGTAGCAGACAGTATATGAAGGTGAAGACATCTACTAGTGAGGGTCATTCATTTTAGGAAACTACTAGTGCCACATCTAAACAAAAATGAAATGAAACCAGAAAAAGAAGTACCTGAGACATAACAACACGGTAGCTGTAAGATTGTGTCGGAGCCCCATGTAGGAAGACAATTGTTCCCCGCCGGGTATCGGGGGATCCTGCAATTAAGGTAAAATATTATTTTAAGAAGATCTTTAATAAGAAATGAAAAAAAGGAACTAACGTTTTAGAAATGGTGGGAAAAAGTTTACCAGTTTGTCTCACAAACCACACAAACTCTCCAGATTTAATGTACGACCCGTATTCCTTTCCCTTGTCTTCTATCCTCTACAGCAGAAAGAACAAGTAGTTCACCAATATATAGAAACCAACTTCCTCCCTACGAAAAATACTTGACGATAATATATATGTCGTTCAAAGGACTCACCAGCTAACAACTAATTGGCAAACAAATTGCTTCCTATAGTCAGTTGAAAATTACACTTGTAAGGGATTTAGAAATCATAGCATCGGTATAAAACCATCGACACGGTTTAATATTTTCTTGTGAATTACAATGGCAAACACAAGAAACAAGCAATCATGCAGGAACCGCTTGTTCAGATAAAAGAGCAGTCACCCCACCCCTACATCAGTTTCGAAATCCTAAAAAGTTAAATCCCCAATTCAAATGCATTTACCCAACAAAATTATAACAATTTCCACAACAGTTGAAGGATCAAAACTGTAACTTAACTAGTGATCAAATCGGAACACCGTAACAAGTAAAATCTAGCAGTACTTCCATCTAAAGCAGAATCAAGCAAAATAAATAAATGAATAAAGTAATTAGAAGAGAGGGTGATGAGAGTTTACATAGAGCATTTGACCAACGTTGCCATCCTCAGCAGGGCTCTCAGGGAGTTGAATGGCGGACCGGCTCGAAGGATTATCTGTAACGAAGCCAAAGGGATTGAAACCAGCTGGTTTATCATTATTCTCTTCATCACTTTCTGCGGCATTGGCTATGATTCTTGTTCCCCTTCTTATATTTGCTCTTTTACTTGCAATACTAAGAATTCCTCCACAGTTCTTCTGGTTTCCTTTGATGGTGGTGGTAGAGACGGATAAAAGAGACGGAGGAAGCAGAGCCAATGCCATTCTGCTGTTTTGCTTGTGACTTGTCTGTCAAAACTGTAAATAGATTTGTCTTCAATTTGGAACAGAACATGCACTACCACCACATTCTCTCCTCTTTTTGTTGTGGATGCTATGGTTTTTGTTTATAGGACAAGTGGCTGTGTTCCTTGAGTTTTCGTGAATTCCACGCGCTATCTCTTGTGGCTCAAGATGATTCTGGCTGTATTGTATGGCTCGGATTAGTGGGATCTTTTTTGGGAGGAAATGATACACTACGTTGGTTTAAAATTTTCTTAAAAAGATTAAAATAAATTAGTTTACAATTTAGAGAATATTTTTTTTAGTGAATTATATATAGTAGTAAAATACTTTAATGCATACTGTATTTTTTTTTACAAGAATTCCATAACTTCAAATAGAGCATGTCTTCATTCTATCACATCTGTAAACACAAACATTAGAACCACAGCCCAAACAATAAACCGAAGCTCATCACATCTGTACTTCAAGGCTATTATATTTATAGAGCTCAACATTGAAAACAAGTGAAAATAAGCATAAGATAAGATGCTGGCAGAATGTTATGCATTCAAAACACCACCAGAAACCATCTTAAACAGCCACGTAAACATCTTAAACAGTACCAGAAACCATAACCATAAACGAAGTTCAAACCAATCTAAGCCAGTAAATACAGACTGGAACAACCAAATCATGAGCCAGAGGATCTAGAGACCACCGCGGAGGCGGAGAACAAGGTGCAAGGTGGACTCCTTCTGAATGTTATAGTCAGCAAGTGTCCTCCCATCTTCAAGCTGCTTCCCAGCAAATATCAACCTCTGCTGATCTGGCGGTATACCCTCCTTGTCCTGAATTTTAGCCTTCACATTGTCTATTGTATCAGAACTCTCCACTTCCAATGTAATAGTTTTACCAGTAAGAGTCTTCACGAAGATCTGCATCCCACCACGGAGGCGAAGCACCAAGTGGAGGGTGCTCTCCTTCTGGATGTTGTAATCAGCAAGGGTACGCCCATCCTCTAGCTGCTTCCCAGCAAAGATCAGCCTCTGCTGATCTGGGGGGATTCCCTCCTTATCCTGAATCTTGCCCTTGACATTGTCAATTGTGTCGGAGCTTTCGACTTCCAAGGTAATTGTCTTTCCAGTGAGGGTCTTCACAAAGATCTGCATTCCACCACGTAGCCGAAGGACCAAGTGAAGGGTGCTCTCCTTCTGAATGTTATAATCTGCGAGTGTTCGTCCATCCTCCAGCTGCTTCCCGGCAAAGATCAGCCTCTGCTGGTCAGGAGGAATGCCCTCTTTATCCTGAATCTTGGCCTTTACATTATCGATTGTGTCAGAGCTTTCGACTTCCAGAGTGATAGTCTTCCCGGTCAGTGTCTTCACAAAAATCTGCATCCCACCGCGAAGGCGTAGCACCAAGTGAAGGGTGCTCTCCTTCTGGATGTTGTAGTCTGCAAGAGTTCGGCCATCCTCAAGTTGCTTTCCAGCAAAGATCAATCTTTGTTGATCAGGTGGGATACCTTCCTTGTCCTGGATCTTAGCTTTAACATTGTCGATAGTGTCTGAGCTTTCAACCTCAAGGGTAATTGTCTTTCCGGTAAGAGTTTTCACAAAAATCTGCATCTGCAAAATCAAAATAAGCCCTTATAAGCGACATATTTTGAAAAAACTTTGAACCAAAGTAAATAGAAACAATAAAAACCAGCAAACAGAGAAATTGGCCACAAAAATTTAACACAGAGTAAAAGCTTCGCAATCCTGTTGATTACAAAATCAAACTAAACTTTTTTCCCCATGATACCAAAATCCAAACATAAACACGAGAACAGTGAAACGAGCTACAAAAATCCATAATCCAACACAAACACTGAAATAAACACTACCCAGGCAAACACAAACAAAACCAATTCTGGTTGGTAAGACAAATATACACAAAATACCAAACCAAGAAACCGACATCGACATCGACCACCATAACCTAATCCTCTAATCCTAAAAAGTATGATAATTGCGTTTTAAAATAAAAAGACAATAGAGAAAGAGAAAGATTACCTTGAGAGAAGAACCGAAGGGAGATCTGCTTAGGGTTAGATCCGATTAGGAATTGATTTCGGGTACAGTAGAAGAATGGGGGTTGAGGTTGTAGGAGCTGTGTGCATATATATATATATATATAGGGAGAATGGTTGGTGTTGCGTGCACGCTATTTATGCCATGCCCTACCTCACCTCACAAGCTTGGAATTTCCTTTTCAGGCCAATTCGGTTACGTTATCGGTTATTTTATGGGGAGGACTAAACAAAATCAACGGCCTACCTAAGCCTGGCCCAACTTGCGTTTTTTTTAATAAAAAATAAACATTTAATTTAAAATTAGAATTCTCCTACCTCATAATTTATACTCCTATTAATTACTCATTTATCATTTAAATATAAAAATTATATTTGCTATAATTATGAAAATATGATTGGGAATGAATAATTTAGTACATTTTCAGTAAAAGAAAAAAATATTGAAGATACGGAAATATAATTCATGTTTCATTTGGCTGATGACATTTATTTTAATATGATATTTAGTTCGGGTGAAATATTGTTGGGCCTTAAAATTTACTTAATTTTTAATTTTATTTATTTAATATTTTTATGCTATTATTTTTACTTAATTAATATTTTAGATAATATGAAATTTTTTTTGGTGTGCTTAATTAAAATTATATACTTTTTTTATTAATTTTAATATAATTTATGATATATAACTTTAGA
>NBIL01123537.1:0-14740 GCA_002752925.1 Viola pubescens var. scabriuscula | reverse complement strand
TATCCATTGTTTCCAAAAAAAAATTACACTTTCAATTTCCAACTGTAAAAATCAACAACATTAAAGTGATATGAACGAGAGCAAGGTAGCAAGTGAGGAGAAATTAGGTCGCGTGAATATTAAGAGATTTTTTTATTTTTATAACCAGGTGAAATTCTAACCTACTCTAAATTCTTACGACACAACCAATGAGTTATATATATATATATATTTTTTAAATCAAATATCGAGAGAGAATTATTAACTAATTACAAGATTAAATGGTCTATTAATTAAGAATGTGTTCTTGATTGGCTTTCATTTTGACTCTTAGATTTGTTTAAACAATTGTATCACTTGTTCCTTCCTTTATTAAATAAATTATGGTTTATGAAAAAAAAAATTAAGAATATGTATACCAATTTCAAATGCCTTATTGGGACATCCTATCCTAGCTACTAATTACTAGTAATTAGCACTTGCATACAAGTAATTAATTGCATAGGGCCGTACATAGATCCCTAATAATCCGCAAATTAACTCATCTAATCTAATACTCTACACATGTACTGTATTATTCAATTTCTTTTTCAATAAAGTTATAAGACTAACCTCGTGTTTATACTTAATGTCCGATCATATCTCCTTGTTTGCAATTTGTTCAATTTGAACATCATGTTTGACAATTTTAATAAACTACATTCTAATTTTAAAATAACCTTAAAATTGTGTAGTTCCTCCTTAACATACATTAGATTGACATGGAAATAAATAAAATTGAGAGTTTGATCCGAATATTGGGTGTAAATGCCAGGTTGTTTTTATAGCATTTATCTTTTCTTCTTTCGAAGCCGTCATTTCCTCAAATCTTGAATTTCAGTGAAAAAGTACCGATGGTCTGTTCTTTTCCTGAATTGATTATGGACCCATTTTGAGCTCATTTTTATTTATTTATTGTAACTGGGCTTTGTCGGTCGTGTAGGTTGTATGAACTTGAGTTGTGCTAACTCTAATTTGGGTTTAGCCCACCTCAATCAATCAATCAACTTCTACCCGTAATTTTACTTCTAAAAAAAATACTCACAAGAAACCCAAAAAAAAAGATAAAAAGAGTGATTTCAGATTCGAGTCTTGACTATATAGTAAGAGAGGACTTTACAACCTTTTGAATTTTTACCTGACTCGAATCTAGAATAATAGGTAATTAATTTAGTAACCAAATTACCTAAATTTTTTGAAACTTTTTTCCTTTGTTTTGTCTGTCTAGTTTGAAGGCCAGCTGGGAAGCTGCTGCTGCAGCACCCTTCTTGGCTTTGTCATGATCCTAAATCCTAATGACTTTTATTTATATAATATCAGCCTATTGAAAAAAAAATAACCCACTTATTTTTTATTAAAGTCCGCATAAAAATATGCTATTGAGGTAAGTAAAAGTCATAACTGATTGGGATAACTTTCTAGCAGATTCTATTTAAAAAAAAAAACCTGATATAAGGGTCAAAACAGCTTCTGACAGAAACATTAAATTTAAAAATTTTATGAGAAACAGTTTTGACTATTAGATTAGTTGTGATAAAAAATAATTTGTTTAGAAAGTAATCTCAAATAAACCCAAGAAATTCCAAACAAACCCTAAAAATATAGACAAAGTGTGGCATATTGTTCTCTCAGCTTTTGTTTTCTTGTTTTCCTCCTTAATTTTTGCGGTTTAGTATTTGTTCACGAATCCATCAGGGATCAATAAGAAGTACTCCACGTACTAATAAGCAGTTATCAACAATGAATTAAATGCATCCATGTTCCAAGGTTAATTAATGATATGGGAATGATAACAAGTATGTACTCTGATTAGCTGATTAGCTGTTTTACTAATGATAATAATGTTACTAGGGTTTTAACTTCAAATTTAAATTTTACCTGCTTATAAAAAAAAAGAATTAAAATCATTAATTAAGGCCGAAAAAAAAGAGTATCTTTAGTTGAAAAAAGCCGTCAGAGCATCCACATCCAAGCAAGAAAGATAAGAGAGAGGAAAAAGTTATGGGATAACTAGACTTGATCGGTACTACTGTATTCGTTGTTTAGATATAATTATCATAAAATACAATTTTTTTTCTTTTTGTTTCTTGTCTAATTATCATTTTTTATGTAAAAATACACTCCATTTTCAGTTTCCAATATAAAATATATTACACAACTGATAGAAATGTAAATTAATTATAATATTAGTCATTTCTTTTACGATAACTATATCCGAACAAAAAAAAGTATTTATTTATTTATGTGATCCTCCCACGTGTGTGCATATTTATAAATCATGAACAAGAGCAGCAAACATGTTTGTTTGTAAGGGAATTAATACCTTAAAATTACTACTGAGAAGAGAAGAGAAGAGAAGAGAAGAGAAAAGAAAAGAAAAGAAAAGAAAAGAAAAGAAAAGAAAAGAAAAGGGTGGTTAATAAAAGCAGCTTTTCCATCCCATCGGCAAAAGCCAAAAGCAGTAAGCATAAACCATGCCAAAGTTGACAAATCATAAAAGCAAAGGAAATTGCAATTCCAATGGGCTATGAAATATCACCTTCATGAAAGGATATGAAATAGAAATACTAACAATTAGGGACCACTTTTTTTATTAGGAATTGCATGTCTTAATCTCTCCAAAACTTAGGACCCATGCAACCAATTTGCACTATTTCTGATGCTAACTTAATTAATTTTAATTTTTGTCCAATTTTTGTCCTCATATTCACATAATATTTTAAAGAAAAACCCAACAAATAATAAGAATAAATAAACAAATAATAATATCCATCCAGATACTAATGCGTTTATAATTCAGTGGTACTTCCTGCAACACAGATAAATTAAATTTAGTTTTAAGTTTGAATCCTCTAACAGTCTAACTTATAATTTTTATTTACGTCAACGGAAAAAAACAAATTATATCTACGCAGATAATATAAAAAGACAAAAAAAGACTTAAAAGATCAACTATGCACAAGAACCACATATGATTCAATCACCCCAGCTTAGTAAACCACTAGGAAATATGAGAAAAAGAAAATTATGAGAAAGAGAAAGGCACCACCTACCTATAATAATACGTTCTAAACTAATTAAATGAAACAGAATCACATTTCTTGGAAAAGCAGATTCTACCCATATGAGGGAAAGAAATATCTGCACAATCTTCACCGATCAATTCCAAATTCCAAATTAGCCTGCTGCATGCACTATTCATTTGAAATCATGTTCTTAATCTTCAAATGAACATCTTTTTTTCAAGACAGCAAAACTATATATATTAATTAACCAACTATATATATTTATATATAGCTTCATGTATATATATATGTATGGAGTATTTTTATCTATCCCCCCCTAAGCTAAGAACCATCCTTTTGCTAATTAGAACTCCGATGAAACCCCACCCCGTCCGGCCCCGGTCCGACCATGTTCTCTTTCTGGGTACAAATTTACTTAATTACCCTGCCAAATCATGGAGCAGCTGTGCCCCCATCAAATTCCTGTAAGGCAAATTATTCTGTGCATCTCCATCAAGAAGAGAGTACTGGACTTGGACTTGGTTGCAATCTTGATCAATGTGGTCTTGATGATGATCTGATCTTGTGTAAAAAAGTGAACTTTGAGATGTAGGAGAGAATGCCAGGCTCACCCCACCCCCTCCATGCTGCTGCAACCCTAATGTCAACGACACCCCACCACCACCACCACCACCACCACCATTAGCATTAGCATACGAAACCCCACCCGCGCCAGTCGCGGCGTTATACGAGGAAAAGTCCAGCTCCATGGCACCATAGGATGACCCAACAAAACTCTGCAAATGATGGTGGTGGTTTTGGTTTTGGTTTTGGAATGATAATTTGGATGTGGTCTTTGGGGTGCCATTACTGTTCTTGTGGTCTGAATTGGAAATGATGGAAGACAAACATTCTGAGTCTATTCGAAGGAGTTGGTCTGATGTTGGCTTCTGGTCTGAGTTAGGGTTTATAAGCTGGGTTTGGTAATAATTAGGCCGGCTATTAAGAATGTCGTTGTTGTTGTTGTCTTGATCATCATCAAGATCACCTGTAACCCCATCTGAGTTAGAACCCATGTTGTTGTTGTTGTTGTTGACGTCGTCGTGCTCTTTCGTTTCTTCTAAATACATCTCTTCCACCATAGGTTTCCATAGCCTAACTCTTGCATTAATGAACCAATTGGATACCTAATTGAATGAATAATAACCAAAACAAAAAACAAGAGGAGGCATATCACATTTCAATAAGACAACACGGGATTAATTAATACTAAAATAATATAAGGTTTAACTTCTTTTTCTTTCTTTCTTATATTAAAACTGTTGGATCCTAAGAAGATATGCTACATTGATAACATAAATTAAGTCTAATTAATTAGGAGGATGATTAGACTAATAAATAATAAAACTAAAAAATTAAAATTAAAAATGTGGTGAGATGTGGACATACTTGGCTTCTTGAGAGGCCTGTTTGGCGGGCTAAGATATGTTTATCAACATCACTTGGGTACCTGCAAAAGGGTTCTTAATTACCACATATATATGACACATAGGACATAATAACATATACATGTACATATACATATGTTGCCTAGCTAGCTAGTCATGAACTTATTACATGTGTGGTGTGGTGTGTTGATTTGCAAGAGAAAGAGAGATGGGCCCCTTCCTCCCTATGTAATACCACACACAAAAACTAAAGAGAAGGCACAAACATAAATGGAATGTGAAGTAAATGATTGATAAAATATCATAACAAAAGCAGAAACTTGGAATCTTTAATACTACTAGCTATATAGAAGTTGATAATTAGAAACTAGCAAGAAAATCAAAAAAATTATTAGCATCTTTTCTTTTTCAAATCAAAAAGATTATATGTAGTTTGGTGAAAAAGCTAAAAAACTCCAATCTTTGAATGGTAGAGAAGAGGAAGATATGGAGATTAAGATGACTTACGGGTGGAGGAAATGCTCGAACAACCAAGCGCGGAGAACAGAGACGGATCTTTCGGGTAAGCCTCGTTGTGGCCGCCATGGATGGCTTTCCATCATGCTCATTTGTTGGAAAGCTCTCTGTTGTCTTAAGGTTTGGTCAAGAATCCTTAGCCTTGGTGTTTCACCTTTGGTTGTGCCTGGTGCAACAGGATCTTTCTCTCCCATGGCTTTCTTTGTGGCCTGAATTTGGGCTACAATCCCATCTCTTAAACATCTAAAATGCTTTGACATGGCCTTTGATGCCAAAGCTGAGTACACTGTAGCTGCTCCATTCCCTGCCACTGCTTCGAAAGATGACACCACTGCCTTCATTTGATCACAGTAGTGCTTGTATCTTCTATCCAGCTGATGATGATGATAAAAAAAACAGACATCAAATTAAAAAGAGAGGCTAAATAGTAGTAACTATTGTAAGCTGGATGAAAAAGATAAAAAAATGGGGGGAAAAAGGATGTTGAATTTGTCAAGATATTATGTGGTGGGCATTAATGGATAGGAGGACCCAAGTAGCTAAATTAGTTCAAGAATCAAGTTTTTTAAGTCCTCCAACTAAATGAATCAATCAACTACCTTGTAAAAGGTCCAATCTTTCTTTTCATTGATTTAGATCATCAAGAAAATGCATGCTGACAAGAATAAGGTAAAAAAGAAAGGATCTTAATTTCTCTTTTCTCTTTTTTACTTTCTTTCTTGTTTTTTCAAAAAGAAAAGAAAAAAAGGAAAAGGTTATAAAGTTGAGAAGTGAAACCTCTTCAAGCATTGAGAGCAACTTTGTTTTCCTCTTCTGGAGTTCCATGAATTCAAGGGAGTAAAGAGATTGGTGCTTCCTTGAAGAGCTACTACTGTTCTGATCATGATGGTCATCATCCTGCCACTGCTGCTTGTTGTGTAGTTTCTGGTTCTTGTGCTTTGGTCCATCACTAATCTGTTTAGTCCCAAGACTGCAGAATTCATTCAAAAGGTCTTGCGCCGGGCCGAGATACTTTGAATTCCTCATTTGGAGCTGCCCATGATGGTGTTGGTTGTTTTGTACTTGTTGTTGTTGTTGTTGTTGGACATGAGCAGGAGAAGATTTGGTGGTGAAGAACCTCATTTCTTGATCTTGTCTTAGCTCAAAAGACTGCAATCCAATAGTGGAAGGATTGGTGGAGCAAAGAGAGAGGGAAAGGCCTTGGCTTGGCCTCTCATTTCCTTCACAAGGGAACACACACCTCAAAGAAGAATCATCCACCATCAACCTGCTGCTGCTGTTCTCTTGCCAGCTGGCAGCAGAGTGATCAGGAGGCCCACCATCAGCACCACCTACCATTAGATTCTGAGGATCACTGTTGAACTGATCATGGTGGTGGTGTTGGTAGAAATCAGTTGTGGACTCATTAATTGGCTTTGAAGAGGAAGAAGAAGGCCCAGGCCCACCACCAGTTCCACCTCCATGTTTTCCAAAGAATCCTTTCCAGTTATTATTAGAACTGTCACTCTGCTGCTGCTGTAGATTCTTTGAAAACCCTATCATCTCCATCCCATTTGTCAAGTTGAAGATCTGATCAGCAGCAGCCGGGTTGATATTGGATTCAAACCCTTGGATCTGGTCCACAAAATTTGTACTTGGATTACTTGATGAAGAAACAACATGTTGTTGATGATGATGAAGATGATGATCTGAGTAAACAAAACCAGCTGACGACCCTGAAGACAACACCATACTGCTCCTTGATTTATTATCTTCTTCACCACACACCTCTCTTGCCATACAGACTTTGGTTCTGCAACAAGAAAAGCCATCAAGATCCACACCCAAGAACCCAAAACACCATTAAAGCACAGTTACACCCATTCATTAAAGAAAGATCAAAACTTGGAACCAAACAAAAGAAAGGAGAAAGAAAGATGAGAGAACTTTAATTGATGATGATATCAGTTGCTAATTATAAGAGAGAAGTAAAAGGAAAAGGCTTTACCAGTTACAGAAACAAAAGAGTAGACTTTTTGTTTGCTAAAAGTGTATTCAGAAGCTGAGTAGTAGGAGTAGTGATATGAATTAGCAGAAGATGAGAACTTTAAACTTTGGAAGAAGAATTGGAAACAGTAGAAGTAGAAGTAGAAGTAGTACTCTTTCTTCTTTTTGGGTTTTTGGGTTTTTCTTAGGCTGCTTCTCTTAATAAGCCAACATGGTCAGCCATGAAATGAAAAGGCATGATAAGAAGAAAAGTGTTTTTTTCTCAGAAATTCAGAAATAGAGTTGATGATGACTCTCTTCTTCTTGTAGCCATGAGCAATTTCCTCATATATGACTCTCCTTTTCTCTCTTCCTTTCACCCTCTCTCTCTCTATCTCTCTCTCTTTAATATTTATTTATGATGAAAATGTTTTCTCTCCTCCAATTGTTTTCTCTTTCTAGCTCAAAGTGGGTCAATGCATAAAGATATATAAATACATCCAAAATAGACTTCCTAGTAAGAAAATCACATAAATCAATCCCTCCCCTCAATTATTTCACACCCGCCAATTTTAAAAACAAAAATTGAACCATAATCAACAAAAGAAATATTATAATAATCACCCCCACGGCCCCTCCCTCCTCCTCTAAACAAAAATTAAATATAAAATACTATAATATTTTGAATTGATTGAGTAAATATTAGTAATTAATTATGTATTTAAGAGAAACAAAGAAGCAGAGCTCCTCTGCTTCTCAATGTACCAAAAAGAAAGAACAACAGAAAGTTATGAGATTCTACTACTACTATATACTAGTCCTTTGCCTAGCCGCCACTTGCTTCCTTCGCATTCTTACCATTAATTTAGTACCAATTAATCCCCTCTTAAGTACCTTTTTAATTGAGATTATATGAAATTCACAGTTTTATAGTAAAGTGAAAACTTTAGACAAATTGGGCAAATGTATGGGTAGATTAGGAAAAAGGAAGAAATAAATAAATAAGATTGAGAGAAGTGTCACTTTTATTAGGATGTGTACATTTTGGCATATGATATAATCTTAGAACGATGGATGGATGACCATATAGTAAACAAGCAACAACACAAAAACTACCACTAGGAATTGGAAATTGATTGGATGTGGAATTGGATAACATAAAAATAAGAACATACTATGATATATATGCATTGCATGAGAATTGAGAACATAAGAACAGTATTTTGGAGTTCGACACGAATCCCGAGGAGCAACAATAATAATAATAATAATCTATACAGAAGTGGTTGATAAGAGTCCCAAGTAAGAGTTGTGTGCAGGCTTTTTCAGATGGGGTTTCAGTACAAAGACTTATGTTTGGAGGAACTGTCTGTCTGTCTGTCTGCCTGCCTGCATAACTCTCTGAAAATATATGGGCCTAACCTATTTCTTTCAGTGATTCTCATTGGCTCATCACTTCATCACCAAATAATAACTCCAATCTCCAATCCAAAGAACCTTTTTTCTTTACTCCTATGCTTTTCGCTCTTTGTTCTCGAACGATTTTTTAATACTTTTTAATTATTTTCAACACGAAATTAACCAATAGTAAGTAAGCATGTTTCTTAATTTATAAAAATAATGAAAGAGAATTTAATTGATTGAATATTAAATATATGAGAAACTTAAATTGACATTTTTTATAGAATTAAAAAACCTTCCTCCGAAGACAAGTATGTGGATTGAAGTGAATATATGTTCGTAGAAACTTCATTCTTGCCACCGATGTGTATATCTTTCTCAAATTGGTCACCAAATACATTTTTTTCCCTCTTATTACGAAGCTTTCGTTGTTTATCACTCCATATTTATCGATATTATATTTTATCGTCTGAATATTAAATAAATAACTGTCATGAGTCTCGTAATTTTTCTTAAATTCGATCATATATTTTAAATATTTTATTATATTTGGTCCTTAAATCCTTTCTATCTTGATCAATGTGTGAGAATAAAGGTTGATTTTGCTTGAAATATTATAATTATGTAAAATGTTAGTAAATTGTAAGGACTATTATGATACTATAATTCAAGAAAAAACGATCTATTTATTTATTTTTATTATAAAAAAAAGGGAAAAATACAAAGAAGAAAAAAGAATAGATAGATCCCCCTAGTGGTGGTGGTGAAGGAGGTGTAAATAGTATTTTGTTGCAAGAAAAAAAGAAGAGAAAAAGTGTTCCCATAAGAATGGATTGGGTGGTCCAAAATGTTTCACCCAATTTAATATTTTCTCTTTCTCTCCCTTAATTAATGCCTCCTCTCCTCTCTCCATTTTCCAACAATTGCAACAATTGCAAATTGCAAATTGCAAATTGTTTGGGGACCATAAATCCGCCCAGCCAGCATCTTTTCCTTCCTTCCCTTTATTTTTTATTTTTTATTTAATATTTATCATCAAATCATAATCAGAAAATATTTGTGCATTCTCCACGCGCGCTCATGTCATGCGTACATGTGACATCCAACGTCTCTCACCCTTTAAACGTGCTTTGCAACATCTAATTACCATTGCACCAACTAATTAATTCCATGATACTTGGACTACTTATCATATTTAATTAACATGTGACTAGGGGTAGTTAAAAAATGACTCTCAACCAGCGACGGAGCTAAAAAAAAATTACCAGTGAGGTAAATAATTACTATTAAGATTTAAAAAATTGAATATTTTCTTTTTCATATTCGTATATTTATAGAAATTGTTGGTGTTTTAAGGAGCCTACAAGTTCGAAGAAAGTAAAGCGGAGGTTTTTTTTTACAACAACTGTTTTGCTATTAGTTTTGTGTTATTTACTTTGTTTAATTTTATATCATTTAATTGGACAACATAATTTAAATCATTCTTTTTCTATAATACATGAATACTTATTCTTTTCATAAATACATAAATATATAAATACTTATTAGTTTTGTGTTATTTTTTATCTCTTTTCAGGTTAGATTAATTATTTACACCCCATCGTCTTAGAGCTTGGAGGTCGGTCTAAGTATTACCTTATGAAGTTTGAAGCAGTTGGTACTCCAACTCGAACACGAGACCTTGGAATGCGAGTGTGAGTCCTAAACCAACTTCAATATGCCCCTTTTTTTAATAAGCAGGGGAGGGAGGGGTGAGATTCAAACCTGATCCCTACTTCTTTATCATCAGTCAAACAATCAATAAGCTATATATCCATTGGCCCAATATGCCCTTTGGTTAATCAAAGTGTTAATAACAAGTTATTATCTCTAGCATTATTATTTTTTAGTAAAAAAAATTAGTCTCTTGTTTAAAAATGACGAGGAGAATGGGAAAAAATATATACATATGTATAGCTTCAATGGGAAATTAAATGGTTAGAGAATCAATTTTGTTAAACTTCTTGTGATATCCAATTAATTAAAACTATCCAACTAAAGTTTGTATTTGTTCCACGAAAGTAACATTAATCTAGGCGATATATTTGAAACTGTGGCAAGATTCCCACACTTGGAAGTTTGTATGGATTGGTCTTTCTCCTCTCTTTTTTTCCTTTTTCGGTTAGGTTTGTTTGGTTTTTGCATGTGAATTCAATTGAGATAATTTATATTCAAAATTTGATAGCTTTCCTATGGAGTTTTGCACGAGACAACAATTTCACACTCAATTCATTTGTGTGTAAGTTATTGCTAAATTGATAGAAACAGAAGATTTAATGTTTTCAAAACTATATAATGTGTTATAGAGACTGTGATGCAATATGAAACAAAACAAAACTAAAAACTAAAAGAATTTCGTTGCAAGAAAACAATCAATTCCAAGAGAGTATGGAGAAATTGTCTTTGGGTTTACCCAAAATGGGCAGTATGTATCTACTTGTATTAAACAAAATTAAATTAATGAGTAGCACATATTTTATTATTATTATTATATGATAGGTTAGCCTATAAAACGATCATTTCGCAAAAAAAATTGAATTTTTATATGACTCACTTTATAATAAAGAAGGCATGCATTTACTAGTTAGTTCGTGTACATTAATACAATTGCATTAGTTATTACTCTTAAATTTATCCGAAATATGACAATATATAGTTCCACTTTTGATCTTGAAATTCCTAAACTATATATATGAAGCATGAAAAACATCCTTTGAAAATGACAACGACCCTTTATCAAAATTATATAGTATACATTTTCACGAAAACAAACATAATATAGAATTAATATCCCTAGGAATCTTTTTCAAGTTGTGGTCCATGTTCGAAAACCTAGCTCCCAAATGCAATAAAAACATGAGATTTTCTTTTTACAAGCTATGAATTTACATTAATTAAATACTTAAAAAGATGTAACAACACTCTTAAATACATATATTGTCGAAAAGCAACACTATGATAACAAAATTAGTGATGCAATAACTCGATCTTCGAATAGAAAGTGAAATGGAAGTTTGCAAATTAATTAATTAACCCAACAATTAATATTGCACCAACCCACCCCCATAACTTTTGTTAAACATATATCAATCTCTTTTTTAATTACCTGTTAGTAAGATAACTCGATTGTAATAGAATTAGATTCGATGTTGGTAGAATTTTTTTTATTTTCGATAAGCTATTTTACGACGGAACATTTCTATCGATATTCCATCAAAAGTAATGTTTATAGAGAGAATAAGCTCCATTTACAATGAAATTTTCCATCGGTAATAGACAGTTTTTGTTTTATAATAGAGTTAGGGATGTTAATAGTTTAGACATAAACTAACATGTGATTTCTATGACAATCTATATATGGAGAAATACTTGCTGAAAATAATTCATCTCGTAATTAACTAACTCGGTGTGAATAAAATTAACCTTATCTCTGCAGAGTTTTAAAATTCATGTGATTTAGATTTAGATTTAAAAAAATAATTTACACATGGAGAAAAAACGATTGATATTGGTACGCAATTAAAATGATTAAGTAGTAGTAATTATAGCATTAAATTTAGAGAAGAAATGCAAGTAAAGTTGAGGAGGCGACGGAATGCGAGTGGGGGGGAGTATAGCGTCATACGCAACCAACAACAAAACAAATGCTTTAATGTTTTTGTCCCAAGAGAAAAGGCAAAGTGGTCCATTTGGTGCAGCAAAGCCTTCTCCGCCGCTTGCCAAATTTATTTTTTATTTTTTATTTTTTTATTTTTGTTTTGGTATATTATTATTATTATTATTATTACAACGATTACACAAATGCTGACGTCACCAATCCTGTGCTCTCTCCGCTTGTAAGTTGTACTTCCTCCCATATTGGTCAGTCAGTGCACACTACGCACCCTCTGCGCATCTGCGCATCTGCGCATCCGCGCATCTTATCCCCCTAACCATATGTCTAGGGATCAGAATGCTCCTGCTACCACAGCGACTAGGTACCTACCTAGTTTCCTCTCCTTGATCATTTTTTCCTTCTTTCTCCTTTGGATGTGTTTTATTTTTACTATAAGGTTTAAAATATTTACTAAGGTTTTAAACCACGGTAACAATCATAGTATACACTATACATTCGTAGTTGCGGTTATTACCGTTACAATCTAAATGCTGGTTAAAAAGTTATTTACTCCGTAAATTATCAATATTTTTATTAAACTATGCAACGAACATTTCTAATATGAAAGGATCTTAAACAATCAAAATTATCGAAATTATAGATACAAAATACACTCATGTATTGGTCACTCTTGTAAATTAATATGTTTTGGAGGATTATTTACTAGCAGTGTCTCCATCATTTTCTTCCCTTTGTTTTTGATATAAACGTTGTTGTCTTGGTGCTCAATGAAAAGAAAAGTAAGAAAAATAGTCCTCGTGATTTCTTTTCTTCTTGCTACCCATGAAATAGCACTCCATCTTAAAACAGCAATTATTTTTTATTTGATCATCCAATTTGGCTGAAATTTAACTGACAAATTCCTAGATTGGCCAAATTCAGTCTTGGAAAGTCCGAAAATTTAGTTTAAAATTATTTACCCTTTTATGTAATTATTTTATTATTTTATGCAAATTTGAAGGTATTTAAACCTCATTTTCTATCATAATAATTAAGAGTTAGAGAGTTTTATTATTCTATTAGGTATTTTTTCTATATATTCTTGGAATTGAGATATTTTTTCTATAATTCCCTGTGGTATAGGTTCATAATGGATAAATAACGAAAATTAATGATAACAATTTCGGACGGTAGTATTCAAAACAAAAACTAACGAAAATAAAAGAAGACCAAAGTTACATATTAATTTAAGGGATGATATTTAAAACTATTCTCCATATTTCATGCTCAAACTAGAAAATCTAGGTAAATAAATTATAAATCACTCAACCACAATCAATATAAATATATTGATACTGTTGTTATCAAGGTTTTAAGAGCCAGACTAAGCTCAGAATCAGTCAAACCAGATATTGAGGTCGATCGAGATTTTAAAAGAGTATGGCCCGAAAAAAACCGTGATTATAATATCCAAACATAAAATACCAAAATATTCATAGAAAGAAGTTCTAAATTAAATATCACCTTAAAGTTAAATCTTAATACACCAAAATAGCATCCTTAACACAAATCAACGGGCCAATGTCTTAATATAATTAAATCATAAAATATAATTATAGGATTATAAATGATTAAAATTGCAGATGAAATTTATTTTAATTGTACAGGTCGTAGATTAATTGTAGTAACCCTTATCTGTAAAAAAATGTTAGTGGTTTTAACTTATAAATATAAGTACATTCTTATTCATAGATAGGTATATTAGATTATTTTATTTATATATATTTTTTGTTCTTATTTTATAGATGTGCATAGTAATTCTAGTTAAAGCTTGCTTGGTTAATTAACAAAAAGTGGTATTATATATATAATATTTCAGTAATGTAGCACTAAGGATGTGCTGGTCTAGTGGCAAAAATGTTGACTCCTCTCTAAGAGTCGTGTTATCAGAACCGTTGGACATTGGCGGTTCAACCGATAAACTAAAAAAGTATCTGGTTTGATCCAACTAATCAGATAAAACCAATTTTACTTTCTTTTATTAAACAAATTATAACAAAACGACGTCGTTTATCTACAATAATTGAGTATGAACTATGAAGTTTTTATATTAAAAAAAAAGGTTAATATTGTTGGTAAGTATTCAATTTTTATAAAAAAAAAACCAACCAGTTCAATCTTGTTCGGTCCGGTTCAACTTTCCAAGATTGTACGGTTCAAAATGATCTAATAGTTTCATTTTCGGTTCGTTATTTGGTTCAGTTCTGATAACACATCTAAGAGAGTATGGGTTCGAATCCCATACTTCCTCACCACTCATTTTAATTTTTAAAGCCGAAAGTAGCGGGCGACTTGACGAAAGCTTAACGCGGCATGTCACACAACCCAAACCCAGCCACCCGGTCAGACTCGCTCTCAAGTCAAGCGATTCATAGTCGAATTGGACCGATCTGCAGATTAATTGTGGTTTGAGAAAAATAAGGGTTTTTGGTGTTGTAAGAACCGAACCAACCAGTCTAATCAACAATAACAATTAGACTGGTTGGTTCGGTTCGATTCGATTCTTACTTGTTATTGTTGTAATTGGAAGGGGCGCGCCCAGTAACTGCGGTCCAAAAGCTTACGTAACTTTCATTGGAATTTATATGTTAAGAAGAGGTCTTTTTACCTGAACCCTGAAAGCAATTTGTACAATTCTCTCTATATACGTAAACATATATATAGTACAATTATTATTTTTGTTTTTTTTTTTT
>NBIL01123380.1:0-21814 GCA_002752925.1 Viola pubescens var. scabriuscula | reverse complement strand
CGCATTTCAATTCGTTATGGTCATTTTGTTGTCAACCAGGAAGCATACAGACTAGACACACACAGACTATACACATACAGACTACACATACGTTACAGTACTTCGTACGTCCGTCCAAGTGCAGGCTAACAGAAAGAGTAGATACCCAAGTCTTCACGTGGTTAGCTACGTAGCTTCTTCCAAACTAAGGTGGCTAGTCTCGTCAAGAACTAGAATGATAAATAAATAAGAAACATATACTTCTATTTATTAATGAACTAGTATTACATTTTTTTTTGTTTTTTTGGTATGGGTTGGGTAAGCAATGGTTTTGTAATTTCAAGACAGAAAACAAGAACCTGGCGATGGTTGTTGATTTAATTTTTGATTTGACTTGTTTGTCGTTTTATAAATAACAAGACTCTTCTCGAGCAGTTAAAAATGGTTGCAAATGCGGTGGTGGTGGGGTGGGGGAATCTGAGCGAGGGGTCGTATCCACGGCAAACAGAAATACCTCTGGAACCTTCGTCCCCCAATTATTAATTTATCACTGTATTTCCTTTCTTTAAAGGAAAAATAAAACACTAAAATTTGTCACCGCCGACAAGTGAAAAAGGAAAAATTATAAAGTATTCCAAGTTTTTATCTAGTCGAGTCTAGTTCACTCCTGGTTTGATCGCCTACACCACTGTATAATTATTCGCGAAGGAGGTACGTACCTAAGAAAAATGAATCGAGTCTCTGACAAAAAAATATATAAATCAATTAGAAATAAAATATATATATAAAAAAGAAGAATGACGGAAAAATTGGTCGAAAGAGATTAATGGCAGATTTTTTTTTAGTTCAGTTGGTCCACAACAGAAATTGTGACGCTGTAAATGGGCCGATCTCGGAAAAAAAGCATGTGAAAGCCCACAGAAGGTAAGCCGAGTGTGGCAAACAATTTGATGGGCCGAATAGCTTGACGCATAACGCCTCTTCCGTTTGCATCTACAGCCTAAACATGAACTAAACCCAATCAAGAGATGGAAGCCCAGATTCTTGGCCCATGAGTAATAATCGATGGACGTTAACATTTCTTAACTTTTTTTCCCCTCATAGTGTTGCAATGTTTCACTTGGTTTGCGAATTATCATTATTTCTTAGTTTATAAAATTGTAATGGTAATTAAAGCTGAAAGATAGTAAGAAAACGTTTATTTTATTTATTTTTACTTCCTCAAGTATCATTTTCTCTTTTTTATCTGTCATGATAGAAGATTAATTTCATTTGAGAATAATAGAATCTTAAACGAGATAATTCTTCATGTATAATTTTTTACGTTTTTCAGACTCGAACCAAAAAGTTGAGTAAAAGCCTAAGAGGTGGTATAGTTGATGAAATCCGGAGAAAAATAACTCAAGAATATAAGATTCCGAGATTTGTTGTGTTAAGTTGACATAAAAAAAATTAAACTCCTTAAAAATTAGAAAATATTTAGAAATTGAATTTTGATATTTCTTTTTCACGTGATAACTGTTAAAATTAAAATTGATAGAAACGATTTATCAGATACAGTATATTTTGTTCTTGTTGTTTGTTGGTACAACCGTACAAGATAAGTAATAAGAAACAGTAAAGCAAAAAGGCGCGCACTTGGAAATTTAAAAATTACAATCCAAAACGCGGGAGCGCTCAACGTAAAACGAATTAATTTGAAACCAAATTGGCGGGTCTTTCTGTACCACACCAACATGTATTTATTTAACTTATTATTTATTTACCAACTAAATAAAATCCTCATCTCATTTCTTCCTCACCCATCTATCGCACGCCTCATTTCTTTCGTTTTCCCCAAATTACCCTTCCCTTCCTCGCCGATCTCCCTCTCCGGCACATGGATCGCCGAAAGATCACCACCAGGAGCTTGAAGAGGAAGCTCGAGCAAGACTTCCTTGAAGAAAATCGAGATCGGAAGATGCAAGCCACCGAGCCTGCAGAGGACACCGTCCAAGATCTAGAGATTGATATTCGAGCGCATGTCGCCATCCTCAACTCCACCTTCTCTTCCTCCTCAGCCGATCGCGTTGCCGCCAAGAGCGCCACTCACCTCCTCTGTCAACTCGCCAAAAACGGTTTTCCTCTCTTCCTGGCTCTGTCTTTTACCTGGCATGTTATTTTATCGATTCTGTTCTTTCTGTTCTGTGGATGCACGGTTTTATAGGCTTTGGTGATGTGTCTGTTTTTGCAGAGGAAATTGTGAATATGATTGTGGATTGTCGTGCGGTGCCTGCGCTGGTGATGCATCTTCAGGCTCCACCAGTTTTGGACTGTAAAAGACGAGCTGCGCTGTACGAACATGAGGTAGAGAAAGGGAGCGCGTTCGCACTTGGACTTCTCGCTGTGAAGGTAACAAAAAAATCATAAGACCTTATTGGCGTGCAGATTATTGCATTAATCCCGTATTTAATTTCTTTACTGTTTTCAACGACTTCAACTTTTATTCAGTGTTGATTCTTTATTATGACACAATTCAACATAGTGGGTTGATGAAACATTTAGTATCTTAACAAACTACTTCAGAATTAGTTGTTGTGTGGTGTGGAAATGGCCTCTGCTGCCAGAAATCAGAACTTCATTTGCTATGCCATGTAGTAATATATACTATTTAGTAAACAAATGGATACATCTGTGGCAATTATGGCATATAGGCCATTCTTGGAATAAATTGGTCGTTTTCCGGTTAGGGTTTAAGGCGCTTCTGAGGCAACCTAAAATTTTCGTGAACTTTTTTTTTTTTTTTGGGTCGTTGATTCTGAATTGGTAGTTTCTGTTCTTCTGTTTGTTAAGCAGCCAGAGTTTCAACAACTTATAGTTAACGCTGGTGCTTTATCCCATCTTGTGGACTTGTTGAAGAGACATAAGAGCAGTGATAACTCGCGAGCACTCAGTGGTGTTATCAGGAGAGCAGCTGACACAATCACTAACCTTGCTCATGAAAATTGTAGCGTCAAAACACGTGTCAGGTTTACCTCATGTTTGCTCACATATCTGAAATTAGTTATTGTTTTATCCTCTTTCTAATATCCTTGACTGCGGATTCAGGAATGAAGGCGGCATTCCACCTCTTGTTGAGCTGCTTGAGTATGATGATGTAAAAGTGCAGAGAGCTGCTGCTGGGGCCTTGCGAACCCTTGCATTTAAAAATGATGAAAACAAAAATCAGGTATGTGTTTTCTCTGCCATACTTCTATATGCACCACATGGGCATGCATACGAGTGCTATTATTGATTTGAGATGAAAACTTGCAGATTGTGGAATGCAATGCTCTTCCCACTCTCATATTAATGCTTCGATCAGAGGATGCTATCATACACTATGAAGCGGTTTGATTCTTTTCTCAATTTTATGCATTGGAGTGTCATTGCGGTGTATTTATTTTCTGGTAAACCTTTTTTTAGGCATGAGTTAACTTTCATGAAATTATCAGGTTGGTGTTATTGGAAATCTAGTGCACTCTTCACCAAACATAAAGAAACAAGTTCTCCTTGCTGGAGCTCTGCAACCAGTAATTGGATTACTTAGGTAATTCTACATCTTTTGTTGTTGTTGATTTTGATGAGTTGAATAAGTTAGGGCTTTTCAGGTTATGCATCTCTTTAGTTTACTTTCCTTGCTCCTTCACTTGTCACTAAACTTCTGAGTTTGGCAGTTCTCCTTGTGCTGAGAGTCAAAGAGAAGCAGCTCTTTTGTTGGGCCAATTTGCTGCTGCTAATTCTGACTGCAAGGTAGATTGAAATATCCTTGTCTTTCTCAGGATTGGATTTATTAAAACTTACTGGTACCTTGGAGACATAATCGTAGAAGGCTACCAAACAAGGACTTTTACACAGATTTTGTCTGCAGTTTTTTTTAATGGAAAAAAGAATCTTTAAAACATCGGGTTGATAGAAAATGAATTATTTGGTGCTTAATATCAAATGTTTTTTGAATGCTTCCCAGCACCTGTTAGGTTAGCATCTTTGACCATGTGGCTTTTATTGTATGCCTGCCACCCATGAGCTGTTTCTAGGATATGATGGCGCTCATACTTATTGTGTATCGGAAACAATGGTGTTTAGTTGTGATATCTGCTTCAGCTGAGGGTGTTCATTTCTCATCTATAAACAATGAGGTCCTTGCAGGTCCACATTTCTCAGAGGGGAGCTGTCCCACCATTGATTAATATGCTTGAGCACTCAGATGGGCAGCTTAAAGAAATGGCAGCTTTTGCACTTGGGAGGTTGGCTCAGGTTATTATTTCTTCCTCATTGTATAGTTGTCCTTTATTCTAGTAGCATGTATATCGAGGGGGGCAGCAAGGGTGGTCCCTTTTGTGTGAAAGCTAGCATTTGTCTCTAGAAAACATGTGCTTAGAGTTATTTATGCCATCTCTGGCATCGAAAGTTTCTTCAGAAAAACTAGTTGCATCAAAACTGCCAATTGATAGTAGTTAGTAAAAGTTTATTTTGTTTTTATGCATCTTTTTAAATATTTTTAAAGAGTGATAGTGTGATGCAACCTTTTAGACTTGCTAAAACTCTCTGCTGTTAATTATTTTAGGAGGCACACAACCAAGCTGGCATTGCCCATAATGGTGGTATAGCACCATTACTTGCACTTCTTGAGTCAAAGAATGGACCTCTGCAACATAATGCTGCATTTGCGCTCTATGGTCTTGTGGACAATGAGGTATGCTTGAATCTGCCGCTCTGTTTTTTAGTCCTTCTAATAATGGTGTTTCTTTATTATATTTGGCCTCTTTTTGCAGGATAATATTGCTGATTTTATCAAACTTGATGGTGTCCAGAAACTCCTGGATGGAGAGTTTGCTGTTCAAGTATGTTTGAGTGTTATTCTAGATTTGAGTTGCTAATTCTTGGGTTTAACTTTGTCCCTTGTGCTGATTTAATGCTTGAAAATCAGAACTCAATTGCTCTCTTTTCCTCTTATTCTGTTTCTGTACTGATGCCTCACTCTTACTGTTGTTATGTGATGCTTGCGCCTTGCAGCCAACAAAGGATTGTGTTGCCAAAACACTGAAACGCGTAGAAGAAAAGATTCACGGGCCAGTAAGTTCTCTATTCAGCCAATGGTTCTCCCACAATTTAATTTGTGATTTTTTTTACAGATGTATTGTTTAAAAGGATAGTATTCAATAGAAAAAAATAGATTTTTGATTGAAGTACTTTGTACTGTACACTGAGTCATTCTACTGCTTTTCTCTACAGGTACTGAATCATCTCTTATATCTGATGAGAAAATCAGAGAAGGCCATCCAAAGACGAATTGCTTTGGCTCTGGCTAATCTGTGTGCTCCAGATGACCGAAAAGTTATTTTTCTCAATTGTAATGGTAGGATTTCCTGATCTTTCCACCTATTATCATTTTTTATATATTTAGAATGATGTATATAAGATGATGTATATTCATGACTGCAGGTTTACAGTTGTTACTGGACCTTCTTGAGTGTGGAAGCCTGAAGCAGCAACGGGACAGCTCAATGGCCTTGTACAAGTTGGCTACCAAAGCCATTTCAGTCACCACTGTGGATGATGCTCCGTTATCGCCAACCACACAGGTCTGTTACCCTGTGCTTCTGCAAAGTAATATTTTGTTATCTTACCTTAATTCTTTGGGGGAAAAATACTTGTGATGCAGACATGTGTTGTGAAGGGAACTTTTTATTTCCTAAATCTGATGACAGTACATAGATTAGAATGTGCTCTTTTGGATTATTGCTTGTTTCATGTTGCCTCTAATTTTGGGTTTTTCTGATAGTCTGCTATGCACTTAGATAAAGGGTAACTGGACGTTACTTACTACTTACTATCTGTGTACAGTGATCGATGTTGTCACTTGTTACTTTCAAAATCTAGCTGCTTCAAAACAAACTTTACCATTCTATCATCTGGAGGCACGAAGTCAGTGATTTTGATTATTAGACTATTGTTTGTAATTCTTGTTTAATGGATGATCATTTGATTGGCTTCCTTTAGCAGCCGTGATCTGTATAGTTTTGACACCTTATTAGCCTCATGTTTGGAGGTTATAAGAAGGTATGGAAAATTAAACCTTTTTCTCCCCCCCTTGCAGGTATATCTAGGCGAGCAATATGTTAACAACCCTACCTTGTCTGATGTCACCTTCTTAATTGAAGGTATGAATTTGTGTGTATACAATAGAGTAATTTCACTGTTAACATGACATTTTCTCGTGAAAAGGTACTGAAGTTGAGTTTCTCTCTTTTCTTTTATCAGGCAAGCAGTTCTATGCTCATAGGATCTGTCTGCTTGCTTCTTCGGATACATTTAGAGCAATGTTTGATGGAGGTTACAGGGTAAGCATTAATTTACTCAAAGGATTGTTCTATTGGTTTTTAAACTTGTTTTCTGGTACCAAAAAAACATGCACGCGTAGATTTAAGTCACCTACCATGTTTGGAAGTCCCATCAGCCTTCAGATAACAACTATGGAAATTGCAGGAGAGGGATGCAAAAGACGTAGAGATCCCAAACATCAAATGGGATGTTTTTGAATTGATGATGAGGTGCCAATTTTACCTTTTCCTCTTAGATACAAACATAAATGTGCTGATTTTCGAGTTCATGAGCTGATAGTTTTATTGGTTTATGCGCTTTCAGGTTCATATATACAGGATCAGTAGATATCAATATAGATATTGCACACGATCTGCTCATAGCTGCTGACCAGTATCTTTTGGAAGGCCTCAAGCGGCTATGCGAGTGTACCATTGCAAAGGTTAGATAATGTTTTATGCCAACAGTAGCGTTTTTGTTTCCTCACATTGTCAAGACAATAAAGTTGTGGTGATAACATCTTGTTATCTTTTCTTAGGACATTTCTGTGGAGAACATTTCAACTATGTATGAGTTATCAGAGAGCTTTAATGCTACATCCTTAAAGGAAGCGTGTCTACTGTTTGTGTTCGAGCAATTTGACAAACTGAGTTCCAAGCCATGGTATATTGTTTCCTCCTAGGTTAACTTTTTCATGTTTCTAAGTTCTACTGTTTCTTATTAAGGATCGAATGTTAGTGCGATGAATCTTGGTTTTGGTTGGTTGGTAGTACTAGGCAAGCTAGTGCCCCAAACTATTACCACCAAAGCTCATTTGAACATCAGATCATACTACCTTGAGTTTAATCTATGCTTGGCGTCTGTTATTTAGTTTTTTGTTGTATTGAGATTGGTTTGGTGGATTTCTTACTCATGGATCGGAATCGGATGTGCAGGTGCTCTCATTTTATCAAGCGTGTTATGCCTGAGATAAAAAACTACCTTACGAGAGCACTTTCCAAGCCCATCGAAGCTAAGTCAAGATAAGTGTAGACAACTAGTCGCTTCTCCAGCAAAATAGTAGAGTGAGGCAGAGAATGTACAGAAGTTTTGAAGCTGCGCTGCTATAGTTGAGGAAAAGCTGTGTTCTTAGGTTAGTCAAAGTAGGCAATCCAATCAACCCATCTTACGGTAAATGTTCCATTTTTAGGAACTTTTCCACAAATCGTGATCGTTGGTTCCTCACCACGCTGCTAGGTCCTAAGAGAGTTTGGGTTAATTCAATGAGGTGCATTCTGTAGTAGGATACTAGCTTTTGTTCATAGCATAATAGCGGTTGGCATATATCTGCATCCAATTTTTCGTAGCATTCATTTGACAAGAGGTTGAGATGTAAGTGAGCCTAGAGATGATTTTTCATTACTTGGTACTTGATAGTAGTAGTAATAAACAGTTTTGTTCAGATTTATATCGGTTTCTACTGTTTTTTAATCGATATGTATTGAATGTTGATTATCCCCGAGTCAGCTGGATGATGAGACATTGTTTCTACTTTTTTGACTCTTCTGTTTATAAAATCTTACTAATGTTTGTGACTGAGTGACTGAGTCTGGGTTTTTTCTTAAACATGGACCCCAGGTTAAATCAAAATCCAATCAACGGGCTTTACTTGAGCCCAAATTTTTTCCTGGGCCTTTCGGCCTCTAGGTTGGCGCAGTGAGTTAGCCCGGCAAATTAAATCTGAACCTCATTTTTTTTTCTTCTGAAAAACAAAAACAATAAGCAAAGGATAAAGGATAATTACAATTTTCTGTTCTTTCAAGTCTCTCTCGCCTCTTAAAATAAAAAAAGTTTTGATCTAAGCTCTGAAGCAGAACTGAGTTTAAGAAAAGATGGCAGCGCAGGTATTGGGTCTATGGTCACCCAATACCGCAGTCCGTTTCCACTACCATGAAATCCAAACCCGCAGGAACTCATTTCAGCCCTCACCGACCGCAGCACTAGCGACTACTGCTTCTCTTTCTTCCCCACCTCCTTCCATTCAGGCAACGATTTCCCTCCCTCTTATCTGTTACTTTTTGCGTCGTTTTCAATTTCTGACGACAAAGCGTTCCAGATAGCTAGCAGCGATAACCCGAGCTGGTACGGGAATGGAAGTGCGAATTTGAAGTCCCATAGATACTATGATGACTGTGAAGGAGAGCCTGATTGGGATGCTCTTGATGCTGACCTTTACTACTGGACCAAGCCTCTGCGTCCCGTGCAGGTTGGTTGCTTTGCCTCCTTTTGCGTCGAAATTGTGGGTTTTAGTTTAATTTGATTGTTTGTTTGATTTTGGGTATGAACTGTGCAGTGGTATCCTGGTCACATTGCGAAAACGGAGAAGGAGCTGAAAGAGCAGCTCAAGTTGATGGATGTTGTGATAGAAGTGCGCGATGCGAGAATTCCTTTGTCCACAAGCCATCCCCAGGTGTATTTTCTAATGAAGTGATTCAGTTCTTAGCTCTTCTATACTATATATGCATTGCTAGACAATATGAATCCATTGTGTTTTTTTACTTTCCTTTTGTTTCTTTCTTAAGTAGATGGATGCATGGCTTGGAAATAGGAAAAGGATTCTAGTTTTGAATAGAGAAGATATGATATCTAAGGCAGACCGAAATGCTTGGGCATCTTATTATGCAAGGCAGGGAGTAAAAGTTGTCCTCTCTAACGGGAAGCTTGGAATGGTATCTTGCCGAGAATATCCTCTTTAATGTCTCTTTAGTGTGAACATTACAGCAGGAAATGATTTTTTTCTTGTGGCACATATAGGGCACTTTGAAGCTTGGAAGGTTAGCAAAGGCGTTAGCTGAAAATGTCAATGTCAAACGAAGAGCAAAAGGGCTCCTTCCTCGTGCGGTGAGTTTCTCATAACTATCGACACCAGTAATGAGTTTTCTCTTTCTTTGTTCTTGTTGAACTTTTCTCATTACTTTTTATACTTATTTCTTTCTTTCACTAACTAGTAATCCCATTTGTTAAAATTGTTGGAAGCTCAGTCCAGCTTTTGTTTTCCCTTTCACTTATTAGTGTCTCTGGATGAGAAGTATAATACTCCCTTCCATCTGTGTCCTGTAAGATGGAGCTTTTGTCAACTAATACTATCAAGAACGTCTTGTATATAAAAGCTCTAACCAACTTGCAAACTTCTTAAACTGCTTAGGAATGTGCGATAAAATTATATTACGGTTTACATGTTTGTGCCCATACATCAGTGGATTTTGGAACTCCAATTTAAACAAATGTGAAGTTGTTGGGATGCAACCAGAACATAAGTGTTTTCCTTGCATTGATGTTGTATTATTGGCATGACATTTAGTTAAAACGATCGATGGGGTAATTGAATAAGGATTGTTGTACCTGTACTTTTCAGTAAATGAAGTGAATTCTAACTTCTGGAGCATGCGAAAATAGAAAGTTTGATAAGTACTTTTGTCGTTATTATTGCGCAGGTTCGAGCTGGTATTGTAGGGTATCCAAATGTTGGGAAATCATCTTTGATTAATCGTTTGCTGAAGCGTCGAATGTGTCCGGCCGCGCCTAGACCTGGCGTTACAAGAGAATTAAAGTATAGACTTATTCCTCCTCTTCATCTATTAAGGAAATTTGCATATACGAAAACTGATGGGGAGGAAAAGTAGCCTTAACTAACTAAGTTTAATCCTACAAGTACTGAAAATTCTTGTGGGGGGTGTTGAGGGAGATCATGCCCACATTCATCTTAGGTTTGAAGAGCATTCCTCTAATCCTTAGTTGTCCTTGAGAACCTTTAAGAAGTTACTGTTTGGTCTAATCAAGTAGATGAGTTCAATATCCTTGAAAAACTTGGCAGATAATCATTATGTTATTGCATTGAGAGACTCACATCTAGGAATTTATTGCTGCTTAAGGTTTGGCATTGGAAGGGTTTGGAAATTACTGTATGAACTAAAAATAGAACATTTAAACTTATGTGACTTCTCCTATCTTAAAAGGTGGGTTCGATTTGGAAAAGGTCTTGAGTTGCTGGACTCTCCAGGAATGCTTCCGATGCGGATTAATGATCAATCAGCTGCTATAAAGCTTGCCATTTGTGATGACATTGGAGAAAGATCCTATGATGTTGCAGATGTTGCTGCAATTCTTGTACAGATGCTGACAAGGCTTCCAGCAGTGGGTACGAGAATGGCTTATTGTTCAACTGGTCGCTTGTCATATATGACCATTTGATTTCAATTTCTGTTCCTTCCCAGGTGACACAGTCCTTCAAAAACGCTACAAGATTGATGTAGATGGGCATTGTGGTAAAACGTATGTGTTACTGTGGTCTATTACCATCTCTAGGGTTTGTCTAACCTTCAGCATGGATAAATTCCCAGCTTTCTCCCATGGGAGAAGCCAGGCGAAATTTATTTTAAACGTGGCGAAACAATAAGTTTTGGGATCGCTGACGATCACAAAAACCATGTTTCCCACGTAAGCCAGATCAACTATCCTATACCATTACAGCCACGCTGCAGTGCTGCTTGGGTTTCTGTCAAGCTTTTCTCATGAACATGACCCTGTTTTGTTCATCTACATACTGATTTATTGATGCTGTTAATTTTTCAACTGCAGTTTTGTTGAAAAGGTTGCTATTAATTTGTTCAATGGAGACAACAACCAAGCTGCTTTCCGCATCTTGTCAGATTTTCGAAAAGGAAAGTTCGGTTGGGTAGCACTTGAGAGGCCCCCTGGGTGATGGCGGTAGTAGCTTCCCATCAATTGCCGGAATTTTCAGATCCTTCATCTCTGTGCTCAATGCCATTATAGTGCGAAAGGGTGTCTAGAACAGAACCTAGACATATCTTCATATTTTGAGGTGAACTATAGGAGAATGTGAAGCTGAGAAACTTCAAAGGAAGCATAAATAATGCAAACGAGAAATTTTCCGGCTACCAAAGTTCTGTGCAGAAGGTGCTAATGAGCTATACTAGCTTCTCCCATATTATCAAAATTGGTGTTTCCAATTCCCAAGTCTGTGCAGCCATCCGGTTTTGTAAGAATGAGGCGTAGCAATTACCTTTGGATCAAACTCTCACTTACCAGACTGTCAAGAATATACCATAATTTCCTTGCTGTGTAACTAAAAGAGTGTTGTGATGGCAACTATAACCCGATGGTTATAATTCATTTGTAGTTTGTCTGTGTTCTGCTTTGCTATTTTGCTGTAAAATATCGTTGATATCCTAGAAATAATCAAGAATTTCATCACAAATTTTGGTATCAGGTTAGAGAAATCTGTTTGGGAATTTCCACCCCCTGAATACCATCTGTCTATTGCTCGCAACGCAACAGCTGAAACCCATATCATCAATGAAATCTACTCCATACATGAGAAAGCACAGACACAAAACAAGAGCTGGGTTCACCACCATCAGAAAGGGAAAAAAGAACACAAGCAATCAATTTTGTAGCCATAAAGCTGCTTATAATCTGTATATACATGCGCTTTTCACGACGTAAAACACAATTTGAAGAGCGAAAAACACATGGGCTCTACGAAAAAATATGGGACGAGAAAATTTAACCAGAATATCATGATCCTTGAGCATCTAATTCGATATCCAGAATTTCTAACCTCACTATATATTCAAGTAAACGTGGGATTACAATGATGTAACGAGATCATTCGGCATCTTCATCTGGCAGTTGTGGGAGTAGCACAAGTGGTTGAATCATCTTTGTTTGACCAACTTTCTTTGATTCTGCAAGCTTGCATCGGTCGTTCAATTTGAGGCACTTCAGCAGCTTCTTTTTCCAACTGAGAGCAGTATCTCATAAATGTGCTAACATTCACTTGAAGCCTGAAATCTACGGTAAACAAAAACTTCACCTCCAACCTGTTCATTTCAGCCGTGGTCACTCCTCCCACTCTGGCATAATATGCATTGTTATAGAATCTGCAAAACCAAAAAAACAAAAACTCTTTGGTTTCACAAACTCAAGCTAACAAAATATGCAAATGGAGTAATTTTTTGCAATGAATTTCAGATATGCATTTTCTATCAAATATTTCCTTAAAGGGAACAAAATTTAAGCATATTCTACAACCAGTCTAAATCATGAAGCATTTATAGCAACATCTAACTCAATGTCATAACTAATTTGCTTCTTTTAGTCCAGTAGAATGAACTCAGCATGTGGGAGTGGATGCCCTTAAAGATGCAAAAGATTTTACGAAAAGGTACTTTACCCATCATCAATGAACTTCGCAGCTATCATTACACTGGTTATTAGGAGCCGGTGAATGTTAAGGGAAGTCAAATGAACATCGGTTCGCTGTAGAAATCTATCCAAATAAATGTGTGCGACAACAAAACAGGAAGGGCTGCAGCCAGAGTACTTGAAAATGCGATCAATGTAGTGCTGAATGCTAATGGTGGGTGCCGTTAGACCATGAAATACAGTAACGATATCTTCGATCTGTGCTGTCTCCCCTAATGATTCATTTTTCTGAACAGATCTTTCTAGAAGTGAAGAAAGAAGCTTTAGAACCCTTGGACTTCTCAATACTCGTTTATTCAATTCCTTGAGCCCTAGACTTAGATAAACATCTGATTCTGTATTGCCTGCGTCAGGTCCCAGTGTCCCCATATTCAAAGTGCACTGCATTAAACATAACACGTATCAGCCACTACCATCAGAAAACATCAAATGTTTTACACGCAGGGTGCAACAAGAACATGAGAGAGCAAGGAAACTCCATAATTGTGTTTGTTTAAGCACATTTAGATGAAACCCAAAGATCAACGCACTTGAGAGCCTTATTCAAGATAAGATGGTAAAAATTGATTGGCAGTGAAACAGCAAAGGAAGAAATACAGTGATTACAGATTCCAATGCATATTCTGTCACCGTATAACACAGTACGAAGACAGAGACAACTGATCAGAATTAAAACAAACATTACTTTCCACTTCAAGCAACATAACATCCAAAAGCTAGGGTTCTTTTCTTTTGTAGATAGAGGTTTGGTTTGAGTGAGTTTTTACTGATTGTTACTTACCAAATTCAGAAAGCAAAGAGCGTAATGAAAGGGAGTAATCAGAGATGCAGCAAAATTTGAGGGCTTATACAGCATGACATGAAACACATTACTGATAACTTGTAGACTATTTGTGGGAAGGTGCCAAGAAGATGAATCTAAAACATCCAAAAGCATATATAAAATTGTAAGATTAACAATGGTATGTGAAAAATGATAAAGCTAACAATCCAATTCATAGAATAAGGAGAAAAAAGTTCGGATTCATTCAGTATAAGATTCATCCAAGATCCATCACCTCCACTTAAATCCAACACAGCTGAATCTTCCAACTGGATAAGTCTAAGCATGAACCAAGCTGTTTAGCTGGAAAAGGAAAACCCAATTTCAGCCACGACTCTTGGTTACTTGAATGGCTTTAAAGCCACATCTATCATTTCTAATTAACCAAAACCAGATCTAGTAATGACCCACCTCACTGTATCTAAAGAAATAGAACACCCACCTTGCTTGTAGAGATAAAGTTGAGAACTTTCGACCTAACAAACTGATTTAAGCAGTAGATTAATAGAAATGACCCATTTAGAGAGAACAGACAAAAACTCATATCACCAAATTAGAGAAGAAAAAACCCAGCTAACAAGAACAAAAAAGAAGATGTACCAAATTCAAAAAACAGAGAAAAAAGCTCAAACGCCCCAAAAGAATATGTAAGTGCATAAAACTTACAGGAGTAATGAGAGATGTTTGTCAAGTTGCAGACAAAAGCGCGAGGCACGAAGAAGATGGACTGAATAAAATGCAGAGAAGAAGCAGTAGTAGTACTAGCAAGCAAATCTTATTTCATCTTCTCCCTGCCATCCATATTCAAAAGGAGGGAGAGACAGAGAGAGAGAGAGAGAGAGAGAGCTGGCTTACTTTATTAGCTTTATAGAAGAATAGAAAATTATAGAAATAGAAAAATGGGTACTGTATTGGTGTATCTTTCTCTCTCTTCACATGGAAATTGGAATGGAGGGAAGCTTTCTCTCTCTCTGCGGCATTGGCTGTCGGTGAGTCACCGACTCGCCATTGTTATTGTTAAAAGCGGGTAAGAATGAAGAACGGACACCCCAAAAAAACATGAAAAAATTAAAAAAAGGGTAATAAAGCTTCTTCTTTCCTGTGTTGGATTCTTGACTTGTTTTTTATTTTTTTATAAAAGGGCGGGACCCACCGTTTATAACTTGCGTGGCGGTGAATTTAGTTCTATTTTAATTTTGTTTTGTTTTATTTTCTTACCTATTTCTTTTATCATAAAATATTACGCTTTAGTTTGGAAAATTTTTAATCGTTGGATTTTTAATAACCATCTCAAATTCAAATTCAAATCCTTAAAATTGAAATCCCACCCATATAATAGTATACGCTCAAAAACTACTAATGTATTATAAGTGGATAGGTATTAATGTCTAAATATTTACTAAAATATGTGGCGAATTATACGAAGTAGGTAACAATAAAGTATAAATAAAAACAGAATGAAGTAAATATTACAGTGAAATAAAGAGGTTAGGTTTGAAATTCAAACTTTAATTTATCAATGAAAAAATATCATTTATCAAATAGAGCTACAAAATAAAAAATATTACTCAGTTCGTGTACTTAGTTACACTTTTTGTTTCTTTTATATATAGAAAAAGAATACTCTTACAATTTAAGAAAAGAAAATTCCTTGTTTTAATTCCATCACAAAAAACCGCTTGTTTGATTTTTATATATAAACAATACTCCATCTGGCGTAGAAAAACGTCGTTTATTTCGGACTGGAGGGAGTAAAATATATTCTATAGTCGGGTAAAAAAAAAATTACATTAAAATTATTTTGATTTCCCATATCGGTAACCTTTGTTTGACCTCGACTTTTCCAGGGTGGGAATGTTGTAGTATTCCAATGTTTCTCACCGATCCAAAATCTGTGCCACTAACTATGGTTAGTGGAGGCTGATTTACTTCCGTTCCATCAAATAATACGTCGCTGCATTTTCTTTTATAAAAAAAAACATACACTAATCAGATGCGTTACAATTTTACGTATTATAAATACCGATCTCAATCGAAATTCTTTTTCCCAATATGCACACACAATATCCACTTAATTAAATGATCAAAAAGTCCAATCCAACTTTAAACCTTAAATCCAAGCAATTGGAAGGAGAAGAAAAAAATGATGTTGGATTGTGCTTTGGCAAGCAGGATTGATGGTGATGGATCCATCTTTGTTTGGCTGGTAATGACGTGGACCGCCAACCTTCTAACTAAATTATAGTATGAAAATTCTAGCTCTAAATTAACCCGCAACCTAACCCTAGAAGCAGACATTTTATGCCTCACATTCTAGCTGGCAGTGGACCTAACATGGTCTTTTTTTTTTTTGCCTCTGGCCCATAAAATTAAAAAAACCACCGATTATTCATAGTTTTTTATTTTATTTATAATTAGTTTTATTCCTATCGAGTTAACACTAAAAAAGAAAACATACTTAATGTATAAATATGCAAAATTTTGTTTAATCAACTATAGTGTCCAATCTCTCGCAACAAATAGACCATTCATAACTTGCACGATATGTTTTTTTTTTTTTAATAGAAAAAAGTACCCAATAGGATGCCTTATCTTACTTAGTTGACCGATTGGAAAAAAAGGTTCGAGGCCAACTGGCCGAGGGACCTGTGTTTTGTGGCTTGGTAATAAAATTTGACGTGAATCGAGCTACTATAATTTGACCCGACTTTGTTACTGGGCTGGGCTATAAAACTAAATGACACGAAATATTTGATTTAAATTGATATTATGGGCCTAAAGCCTAGTAGAATACGACTGGTCCATGGGCTGGGCTTTAAGCTTAAACAACACAGAATATCTTAATCTTTAGGGGTCATTATCGTCATTTGGCGGATTATAAAACTAGAAAATCCGAGAAACAGAAAACCTACCGATATCTTTGGCTCGCCCCAGCAATTCAAGTGAAACGCATTTCCCATTTTCCCTCCATTTCCCATTTTTCTTTTTTAATATTTTCGATTTGCAGACGATAATACCATCCTTTTTAAAAACTGCGACCAGGAAAAGAAAAACGGTCAATCTAGGGTTTCAGTTGCAGTTTGTTTCCCCAGAAATTAAATCTAGGGTTTCTACTCTTACTCGCCGCGTCGGCTCCGCCGCAGGTACTCGCTTTCTCAAAATTTCTCTCATATTTTCATCTTCCTTCGTATTCCCGGCGTATTTTATTTTGTTTTGCTTCTTGTCTTCTGGTTGTTCACTGTTATCCAATTATAAACTATCGATATCTTGTGGCGGTGAAGGGGTCAAGTTGGGAATAATTTTGTTAGTATTTACTATATTTTATGTTGCTTGTTGACTTGAATATTGTTAGCATAATAGTCTGCAGTCGTTTGAGATTTTAGTTGTACCCTGGAGTATTTATCGGCAACCTTTGCATCCCATTTAGAGTTAAGAGAATAGGATTACGTTTTTAGTTTTGGTTTGAAGTGACAATCAAGTGTTCAGTTAGGGTTTCAATGGGATCACTTTTCGCTTTGGTTGGTTGGTTTTTTTTGTTACACTAGTTTTTATACCTGGAATGGCATTTTCTAGTGTGCCTAAGTTTGCCCTTTTAAATTTCATAGTCAGTATGTATTAGGTGATTCTTGATGTTCTCGTGCACTATAAAGCGATAAGTTTCCTCTCAAATTAGGTGAAACTGGAGGTAAATTGTTGAAGACACCTGAATTCTGATAATTGCTTTTCATCTCTTTCCTTCATTTTTTTCCTATTTCTTATTTCCTTCTCCTTGCCACACTAAAATGTAAGAGAACATCATGAACTTGTTAATTTATGCTGAATTTATCAGCATTTATCATTTTTTTCCTCATTTCTAAAATAATAAAAGCCTACTGTTTTTGAGATGGGAATGAAAATGTAATGGATAGAGGTAAGAGTAATTTGGCTGCTTGCTGTTCAGGAATCCCTTCTTCCATCCATGTGCATGATTGATGCTTGTTTCTCTATCTTGTTTTGGGTTTATGATGCAGTTGTGGCACATTCTTCCAGGTACTTTTAGCATGGATTCTACTACTCAAACTTTCCAACACCGCATGTCTGTCAAACTGTGGCCTCTTAGTCAGAGCACAAGGCTAACACTTGTAGAGAGGATGACCAAAAATCTTTTAACTCCATCCATTATCTCCAGAAAATATGGCCTGCTGGGCAAAGAAGAGGCTGAGGAGGATGCCAAGAAAATTGAAGAGTTGGCTTTTGCTGCTGCAAACCAACACTATGAGAAGGAGCTAGATGGT
Source organism: Viola pubescens var. scabriuscula (assembly GCA_002752925.1). NCBI lineage: Eukaryota > Viridiplantae > Streptophyta > Magnoliopsida > Malpighiales > Violaceae > Viola > Viola pubescens. The sequence continues at coordinate 4,129 of NBIL01123380.1, read as the reverse complement.
GATGGAAGTTCTGCAGTGAAGATCTATGCCAAAGAATCTAGCAAGCTTATGCTGGAATTTCTTAAAAGGGGTCCTAGAATAAAGGAGGATGGAGAGGTTGTGACAACTGAGAAAGATGACCCCACACATGCAATTTTGTTTGATATATCTGGTGGTCGAAGAGCATTCATCTCTGCAGATGAAGCCGAGGAGCTTTTAAAACCACTTAAGGAGCCAGGGAACAGATATACTAAGATATGCTTCAGTAACAGAAGCTTTGGCTTGGATGCAGCCTGCGTTGTGGAGCCAATTTTGCAGTCTGTAAAGAGTCAATTGACAGAAGTAGATCTATCGGACTTTGTTGCTGGGCGGCCTGAGGCAGAAGCTCTGGAAGTCATGAATATGTTTTCTTCAGCACTTGAAGGTTGTAACTTGAGGTATCTGAACCTTTCAAACAATGCCTTAGGTGAAAAGGGTGTTAGGGCTTTTGGGGCACTTCTTAAATCACAAAATAATTTGGAGGAGCTGTATCTGATAAATGATGGTATCTCAGAGGAAGCTGCACGTGCAGTTTGTGAGCTAATTCCTTCAACTGAGAAGCTCAGGGTCCTTCACTTTCACAATAACATGACAGGAGATGATGGTGCAGTTGCTATTGCTGAGATTGTGAAGCGATCTCCCCTGCTGGAGGATTTTCGATGTTCCTCAACAAGGGTAGGCTTAGAAGGCGGTATTGCTCTAGCTGAGGCACTTGGATCATGTAGCCAATTGAAGAAGCTGGATCTTCGCGACAATATGTTTGGTGTGGAAGCTGGACTTGCTCTGAGTAAATCACTATTAGCATTTTCTGATCTTACTGAGATTTACTTGAGTTATTTAAACCTGGAGGATGGGGGGGCAGAAGCACTTGCCAACTCTTTGAAGGAGTCTGTGCATTCACTTGAAGTTCTGGAAATGGCTGGCAATGATATTACAGCAGCAGGTGCCCCTACTTTGGCTGCCTGTATAGCAGCAAAACAATTTCTCAGGAAGTTAAACCTTTCAGAGAATGAACTGAAGGATGAAGGTGCTATTCTGATAGCCAAGGCAATAGAGGCAGGCCATGGCCAGTTAAGTGAAGTTGATTTGAGCACTAATGCAATCAGAAGGGCTGGGGCCAGAGTTTTGGCACAGATTGTTGTGCAGAAACCTGGATTCAAGTTGCTAAACATCAATGGTAACTTCATTTCCGATGAAGGTATTGATGAGGTGAATGAAATATTCAAGAGTTCACCTGATTTGCTTGGGCCTTTGGATGAGAATGATCCTGATGGTGAAGATCTTGACGACGAGGAGGACAAAGATGAGGATGTTGATGAGGAGGATGAATTGGGATCAAAACTTAAGGGGCTTGAAATCAGGCATGATGAGTAGAAGTTGCATTGCAGATATATATGCCTTAGTGTTTTCTGATTTGAAACTTTCTATGGACTTCTGCTGTCCTCGCTAGTCCACTGCAGTCAACCAAATTTAGTAGATTTATCAATTCTAGGTTAGGTCTGAGCAAAACCCTTTGTTTTCTTCACAAATACAGGCTGCCTGGTTTATCTGTTGTTGCTTTATGTTCCTGGAAACATACTTCATTTTTATGATTTGCAAAGCAATGCTGTATTATTTGATGCAGTTTGCTTTTTCATCTGTGACTTTTACCTGAGCACTGGAAGCTGTTGTTGAGTCGCTAATTATGCCATTCTTAATTTTTCCAGAAAGCTACTTGTTTGCTATTGCCTTTGTGACAATTGAGATTTGTTTATTTAATTTGTATCAATAAATACAAAAAATTCGAGGGGTTATCGTAGGAGCTCATAATGATTGCAGCAGAGGGAAAAAACAAGAAATTGCAGCTTCCACTGCCTTATACAATGGTCTTGAGATCTTGAGTTTGCTCGATTACGCGGCCACCGGAACCTTTAGTGCCTCGAGTATTTTATCATCGAGCTCAAATTTGATGGACTTCTTGTCTCGGCCGATCTTTACATATTCATCATATCGCTCTTTCAGGTCTTCTGGAAGGTTAGTAGTAGCACTCCACCCCAAGATGTCCTTAGCAGCTCGTGGCTCTGCATAGAAATGCTGCAAAGTACAAGAATGTTGGAAACCACTCTGAACTTTTTGCAATGTCAGTTGTGTTAAACCAAAGGGTAGGCTATTCTTACCATATTTCTGAAAGGAAATGCTTTCTTTGCATCGATTCCGATGGATTTTGGATCGTAATGTATGATTTCAACGGGTAGGCCGGCCGCCTGAGCGCAAAGTTTGGCCATTCCATCCAGAGTCACCGCGCGGTCACTTACACAATTGAATATATTCCCACCTGCAGCTTCTGGTTTCTCAACAGCCAGAGTAAGCATAGAGGCTAAGTCCCTAACGTGGGAAATGTTAGTCAGTTGCATCCCAGAGCCGGGGATTGGCACTGGCCTGTTTCGAACAATTCCTGCGCAGAGTGAAGATGGTCCTCAGGATTTTTCTTATAAACCGAAGGCGAGCAAAATGGCACAAGGTTTATCTACTTACGATCGAAGAACCATTCCTCACAATCTTTGTTGTTTCCAGACCCAATCATGTACTGGGGCCGGAACGAAGCCCAGTTATCGAAGACCTCTGCAATGTATTTCTCCACAACAACATGACCAGCGTCTGCTTTAACGGCGTCCTGTAAAGTTGAAGAAGTTGAAAAAAAGTGCGGAAGTTCGGATCTATTAATACTACTGGAGAAAGAACACAGAAACTTGCCCCTTCGACATGAGGAGGTTCGTCAGTCGGTTTGTAGATTCCTGCACTGCTGATGAACAGAAACTGCTGCACGCCTGCACCTTTTGCCCAGTCTGATACAGGCCTGTGTGAAGATTGAAGTTAGAAAAAGGTAGTTGCAAACACATCAACATTAGATTTGTTCTAAGCTCCCACTCTGCAGAATATTTAGTTCTTGACAGTTGACATTCGACAGAACAAAATCAATACGAGGTCCTACTATAGCAAACCCTAAGCAGCCATTTTGAATGGACCTCAATTTACAAGTTAGGTAGTAGACTTTGACAGTAGCAAACCTGACAGTGTCCAGGTCCTTGCCATTGTTATCCAACACCACATCGAATGTTTCGCCTTCCACGACCTTCCCGACTTCAGCTGGATCTCCCCATACAGTCTTCCCTCCACCACTCACAATTTCCTTCCAATTACCCAAACAAAAACAACAAAGTTTCAATCCAAGAACCCAAAAACAAAACAAAAAAATAACAAAAAAGATTGGATCTTTTTTTTCCTCACTTACTGAAAATCTACTAAACGGTGGTTTCTTCATTTTGTCAGAGTTCTCTTCACCAACGGTAAAGATTGTGACTTGATGGCCAGAACCCAGAAGCTCTTTTGCGAAATAGAACCCGATAACCGCGTGGCCGCCGCTGTTGGTGTTGATTATGAGCACCTTCTTCTTCGCTGCGGCAGTAGGCCGGACGACTGAGGAAGATGAAGAGAGGCGTTTTGTGCATGTTGGGTATGTAAAGAAAGAAGGAGAGATGGAGAAAGAAGAGGACAGAGAGGAGGGTTGCGAGGAAGGATAAGAAGAAAGAGAGAGGCGAGAAGAAGGTAATAGAGAAGGGGAAGGAAGCTTGGATGGAGGAGAAGAGCAGAGAAGAGAGGAAGGTGAAGGAGAAAGTGTGGCCATTGAAGAAAGGTGCTTTGATCGTTTCAGAACCAGCAATTGCTTTGGCTATCAGGTAGTACAGTATCAGATAAAGTTACAGTTGCGGTTACAGTTACTCTTCCCGGGCAATTGGAAGATCAACACTTTTCTTTTGTTGTTCGGTATTATTACCATGTTGAAACTTATTTTTAATAATTTATTCATTTAAATCATTAACATTTTGATGGCTTTAACTAATTACAGTTATCAAAATCTGAAAGACAAGTTTATGAATTAAATTTAACTGATTAATTAATGAGAAAAGTGAGAAATAATAAAAAATATATTATTCATTAGTAGTATATTTAGTATTTACTCTTAATTAAATATCAAAATTTTAAGAGTAATGTGGCAGGTTCAAATGGTGGGTTTTTAAATTGAAATAATACACTATTAGAATTTTCTTTCATAAAAAGAAATATACTATTA
>NBIL01123365.1:0-11003 GCA_002752925.1 Viola pubescens var. scabriuscula | reverse complement strand
TCTAATCAGTAGTAAAGTTCCTCTATCAGGCAACAAGCGGGATTGAACTAAATAGCTATCCTTTCTTTCTTTCTTTTCAGCATTTTATCAAACAAATAATATGCATGTAATTTATGGAAGCCATATATTACTAGTAACAAGTCAAAACCTCAATAAAATGCACACAAATCATACAGAGCTGCCCAAAAATGGTAATTAGTTTGCACGACATCTATTACTAGTAACGGTGGTAATTAGTTTGCACGACACCTATTACTCGTTCCCCAAATCATACATAGCTACCCAACATCTATTAAAAGAACACAAAATTAATCAATGAATATAGCGTGAAATTAGAATTAAATCACCTACCTTGTACTGATTGGGATGTGTTCTCTTTTATTTATTTTAAGATGTTAGTTGTCGACTGAAAAGATTGGCAAGAGAAAGAAAAAAAGGATAACCTTGGTGAGCGGAGATGGAGGAAAGCTTGATGAAAACAACAACTAGTTGAGAAGGGAACGAGAAGGTGTGGAAGTCGAAGTGGAAAACCCAGATCATGAAAGGCAGCAATCGGCCCGCTGCCGGCGTCCAAGGCGTCCAAGGTGTGGTGATCGGAGACGGCGATGTGAGCGGTGAGTGAGCGGAGAGAGGGAGGAGGAGGACGGTCGACAACAGAGAGAGGCAGGAAGAGGGCGACGAAGCGTGAAAGTTAAAAAATATGAGGGTATTTTGCGGGTACCATACCCGCTTATACCCGCAATTATAAATGCGGGTATTATCCATACCTAAACCATACCCGCATTTGCGGGTATTTACCCACAAATACGGGTATGGTTGTGGGCGGGTATGCGGGTATGGGTACTCATTGCCATCCCTACTCTTAGCTACTTCTTGAGTATTGAAGTCACCAAATGCTCTGATGGTTATTTCCTCTCTTAAGCAAAGTATGCATCTGATCTTCTCTCTCGTGCCGGTATGACAGACACCAAAACTGTTGATACACCATTGGAAGTCAACCTCAAATTTTGTCAAAATGATGGTGAACCTTTAGTTGATGCTTCTCTTTATCGGCAACTTGTTAGGAGTCTGATCTATTTAACAGTCACTTGTCCAGATTTTGCATATGTTGTGCATCTCTTGAGTCAATTCATGGCCGCAACTCGTTCCACTTACTTTGCCACTATTCTTCGCATACTTTGCTTTGTCAAAGGGACTATATTCAATGGTCTACATTTTCCTTCTTCCTCCTCTTTACAATTGCAGGCCTATTCTGATGCCAATTAGGCAAAAGATCCAACTGACCGTCGATCCACTACTGGTTATTATTATTTTTTTATTATTTTTTTGGGAGATTCTCTTATTTCTTGGCGTAGTAAAAAGCAAAGTGTTGTTGCTCGGTCTAGCACAGAAGCTGAATATCTCACCCTTGATAATACAACATCCCAGTTAATTTGGCTTCATTGGTTATTGACTGACATGGGAGTTCCTCAATTTCACCCAATTTCTCTTTATTGTGACAGTCAAAGTGCTATTCAAATTGCTCATAATGATGTTTTCCATGAAAGAATGAAGCACATCGAAATTGATTGCCACTTTATTCGCCACCATTTACGCGAAGGTATTCTTCAACTACACTCCACTTGCTGACACCTTTACAAAAAGTCTTCCACTCAACCGCTTAAAGGACTTATGTCGTAAACTCAAGTTGTCACCTCACCTTCCATCTTGAGTTTAAAGGGGGTGTTAATATAGAAAATTCATATAATTAAATGTATATTTGAATCCCTGTAAATTAGCTTATCTTTCTTCTTTGTCTTTATAGTTGTTGCTTCATTCTCTATATAAGAAGAAGTTTGTATACAATGTAATTAACATATTAATACAATTTCTAACTCTATTCTACATTGGATCAGAACTTCTAAGGATAGTTTCGACCACAACAACAACAACAACAAAAAAAAAGACACAAAGAACGAGAGAGTTCTCTTTTGATTGCTATCGTCTCCATCCATCTCTTTCTGTTTATAATGTGGCACTGCAACTTTTTAGGGGTTAGATTCCCTTTTCCTTCTGCCCCATGAAAGAAATTGTAAAGAAAAGGTTCCTATTTTGTTTTCTCCACAGTGCCCTACACCAGCTATATGTGTATGACCTACTGCCCCCCCCCGACCAAACAAATGCCCCATGTTGTCTCGTCTTTTTTTTTCAATTTCATAATTAGTTTTTTTTAATAAAGCATCTCCATAATTACTTTCTTAATTTCTATTTTTGGGATTAATGTTATAATATATATCTAAGGTTTAGTTGATATGGTTACTAATAATAATTTTATTAGTTATTCCTTGACCATGATAAGCACGTAATAATGCACCCAGATTTAGCATGTGTATAATATATGTAGTTTACTTTCCGAAAAATTATGCATAAATTAGGAAATATATCTAAAACTTATGCAAGAGTTGTTGGTTTTATTTTTATTTTTTATATACACTAATATAAGATGAGTATTATTACTCAAAAATATATATATAATTATAATGAGTACATTAATCATATTAGAGAAGAAAAATATAAAAAACGTTGACCCGTAAAATGATAAAATATTTTATAATTAAAAATGAATGCATATCAATAACCATATAGCTCATTTATTGTCTGATTAGTAATAAATATATCAGTAAAGACTCTGATTCAGATTTAAATTTTACCCCGCTTATAAAAGAAATTATACATACTATAAATCTCTCCTGATATGTACATAATTTTTTGAAAGTTAAACTAGACTCTTACCGTAACAAGAAGAATGATAAATAACGGTGCTGGTGACTGATATATCCTGCCAGTTTTTTCAGTCTCGGCCGAGAAGAAAAGCTGCCCACAATATTCCTGAACATATTATACTATATACATATTTCAGTTGAAGAAAAAAACAAAAGTTGTCATAGATATATGGTAGTTCTCTCTTTTTTGACAATAATTCTTTCCCATATCATAATGCACTGCTATGCTCTTTTTTCTTGTTCTTCATAATTAGATAATTCATTGCTACTCCCGTTAATAATTGACTGATCAGTAGGGTAAGTTTTATGAATGTTTAATATTTTTTTTTTGTTTCTAGATCCCTAAAGTAAGGGTTTGTTTGAAATTGAATTATGATTTTCCTATCACGAATTTGATTGTTAAAATTATTTCGGGTAAAAATATTCAAAAATGTACTTTCATTAGTAGTAATTCAATCAAATTTTAATTTACATTTAACTTTGTTTTTGGTCTCCTATAAATGTCTTTTTCCCACCTTTAAGGACGAGTTTTTATTTTTTTAATAAGAGGTTTTATATTTATTAATTTTAAGTTAAATAATTAATTTCATTAAAAAATTATCGATTTTTTAAAAGCAATGTCTCTCCGGCATTAATTATTTTCTCCATTTTTACTACTTAAATTTAAAATATAAATTAAGAATAAACAAATTAGTTTGTCAACACACAATAGTAATTTTTTAAAAAATGAATTAAAAAAAGAAGACAAATGGAGGATTCTCAATTCTGTCTAGTCATGTCCATCAATTAAGTTCATATGGTACACATCGCATAGTAGACATCGTATAAAAATATAGAAGTCCGGTCTCCGTCTTGAACGTGTCTGGACTCTGATTATATTAATATTGCTGTTTTTTTTCTATACTTTTTTTTGCTCCTGACATGTTTGACAATGACCTGGCACACCTACGTGGCTTTGCCAGGTAGACTTAGTCAAGATCAACAGTCCACGTCGGTGTCATTAACTGTAAAGTATAAACTAGATAGTTGATAAATGTGTGTTGATAGATGTGTTTCTCTAATAAGAGATTTTTAATTTATTCAACGCTTGAAATTAATAAACTGAACGTTCTCGTGCGAATAAAATTAATTAATCATACTTTAATGGATTTAAAGATATACATATTTTAAACTCGTTTATTTTAAGTATTTATTTTCTATCAGAAAAAATATACTACTAGTATTTTATAAAAATACATAGAGATTGCTTCTTCTTTTATTCAAGAAAACAGGTTTTCTTTATAAAAGAAGAAAAAAAAAAAGCGTGAATTTCTTATGCTACTAATGTAAATGGTTTTTATTAATTAGCCTCACAGGATGATTGATGATTATTCAACTCCATAAAAAGTAATGAAACGTCGGTAACACTAAGATATGTCGTTTAATTTGAGACGGGATTATAAATTTATACCGGAGTTGACTACTATGAGCCCACCTCACAACATGGGACAAACAGTGGAATCCTACCGTGTCGCACTGCAATAGGATTAGGAGTGTCAAATCAAAACCCTAAATCTCAATTTTTTGTATAAGAAACATGAATTTCAATTCTCAATAGCTAGCTAGATGGATCAAATTTAAACGTAATTAATTAATTCGGCTGAAAATTAGTTGTGCACAAAAACACAAAGATACACTTTGACACTCTTTTGGTTAAAAACCAAAAAGAGTTTGACATTTTGGTTTTAAAGAAGAAAAAAAGTTGGTGTATCAGACGAGAGCGAAATTTTAAGTAATTAATTTAAAATTTTATCTTTTCAAAATCATAAATCATTCAAACTATGTCTGCACTTCTGAGAAGCTTTGCACATCTTGGGCTGTTTTTATTGGGTGAAAAAATTATTAAATGTTCTTAGTGTCTTACGTTTATATTTCATATTACACTCACGTAAACGGTGAGATTTCGTGAGATTTTAGTAATATGTGAGTAAGATATAAAGTGTAATATATTAATATGCACACCGAGAATATTCAATAATTTCCTATTGTTTTGGAGTAACTCAACTGATTTGTAGCTGGAAATAGGATGGTATCCTAATTCCTACCTTTACTTCTTTGGAGCTAGCAGGTCTAACTCTAAAATTCCAAGAACAATATTAAGATGGATAAGTTTGTTGGGTAGGCCTGCAATTTTTCTTTCCTTATGCATGTTACTTACTTATCTCTGCTTGGATGAGATTTTTATCTGAAATGACCAGATTTTGGAATCTCAATTCTTTCCTTTATGCCAATTTTTGTGGCTAATGGAACATTCAATGGAAGGCTAAGACACAAGAAAAAACAGACGACATGTATTTTTTTTTTTTTTTTGGAATAAGTGTGTGCTTGTGATTGATCAGATTTCAGTGGACTGTCCCTTTTTCCTGTCTAATCAATAAAACCTTTATTCTTGATAAGAAAGGTTTTTTTTCTTCTTCAATTTTCGATAATGCATTACAGAATATCTGCATTTTTGTACCTCAAAGCTGTTAACTACTATAGAGTGACTAGTAGAAGAAAGATGAATAATATGCCATTTTTTACATAACTTATTTGGTTCTTTGTGTTCACGAGCCATCTCTTACTTATCGCGGAACATTTCCCCCACTTCGGCCTTCAAAGTTGTCATCATTTTAATATTTACTATTTGCATCTCAAGTTTTACAGCGACGGTCGCCCCAGGCACTATAAACGCGACTTCCTGTTCATCTTGCATCTTAATTTGGCTTATGCCCATATGTAGGAATGCGTCTGAATTAGTTCATGCACAAAATGTCAAATCAACAATCTTTTCTAATTACTTCATACACAAAATGTCCATTTAACAATCTCTTCTTTAAAAGGTAAGAATACTGTGGTCGAACTAGTCACACTAAGGAGGCAACATTGCTGCCTAATTTTATTAATTTCATTAACAGACTAGATTCCTACGTTAATTAGCGATGTTAATTTAATAGTACATGAACAATTAAATGAAACAAGAATCTTAGTACTACTCCATACATAAATTGACAAGTTGAAGTCGCAATCATTACCAAAATTATTCTTTCTTGTATATTGACCATGCCACAACACTTGTGTCTCCTACGACTTCAATGACATTCACAATAAACAAGAACGAACTGATAAAATCATACTACTACTACTACTCCCATTCCATTCCACAGAAAATCTTTCAAGCACAAAAGAGTTTTTGGCTTAAAAAAAAAAGGGAAAACAAAAAAATGTCAGGCAATTGGAAAAAAAAATGATAAAAAATTCAAGGGGATGAGCCATTTTCAGATCTATCAAAATGGAGGAGTTGGCCACTACATTTGGGGCAATCAAAGACCTGCTTTGGGACCATGAAATACATAAGGCAGCTCTTGCAACCACCCACAACTAAGACATGGTCTTGCTGCTCTATGCTTTTCTCCATTGATCTATGGTTCTGATTTCTTGATGAAGAAGAAGGAGGAGAGTATTCTGATGATGATTCTTCACTGTCATAATTAGAGCTGTCATCTTCAAATTCTGAGTACAAGTTTTGATCTGATGGTCCATTAGTACTGTTTATGCATTCTTGAGGTGTTGCTAATCTTGGATCCTCTTTTGCTTTCATCCCATTCCTCCAGTTTATGTAGTAAATCTCCCCTGTCTGCAAAAAAGTAATTACTAATTTAAAACCCAACACCAAAAATGTAACACAACAAATGACTTCATCAAGAACATGCAATCAACATGGCAAAATTTGAGTTCAGAGTAAGGTTGCATCGGGACGGACAGGACAGGACGGGTAAACGAATCTGGATCGAAAATTCGCTACGGCGGGGTGTTATAAAGGGAGAAAAACAAGCAATGACTTTATTATCAATGAGCAAAAAAGAGGAAAAAGAAGAAAAAGTTATGCTACTGCCAGCCATGGTCTATAGAACAACATGTGACTGCACAACATTTTATGAACCTCAATTGAAAAGTACTTTCCTTTTGTTATTTCAACATCTTAATTTCAGACCTAAATTAATAAAAATATGATAATCGAAAGAAAAAATCAGATAACTACGAACCACAAAAACATATTCAAGAGAGGATATTGATCATGAAACCCAATTAATGAAGAAAAATTTAGTATAATCCATTTTTAGGGTTTTTTTTAATAAAAAAAATGAAGCTTTTCAAGAACCCTCTTCTTTATCTGGAAATATGAATGTTGTTGGGGTTAAATATTGAGGAAAAAAAAGCATAAAGATCTAGCATTTATTATAGCTGTAAAAGACGAAAAGGACTTCAAATCCAAAAGGGTTTTTCTTCTGTCTCTCTCCATTTTCCATTTTTCTTTCTCTATTAGAGTAATTATGACTCCATACCTTTAAATCGAGGCATTGCTCCCAATGGTAAGGTAGCGAAAGATGTGAGTTTAGCTCCAAGGAGGTGTCAGAGCTTGGCATACTTTGCTGCTGTTGTTGTTGTTGCTGCTCATGACCTCCTTCATCTGAGCTTGATGACCTCTCCTCCTCGTCTCCTCCTCCTCCTCCGCCGCTGCCGCCTCCGCCGCCCAAAACACCACTGGTTTGATGATGGTGGTGGTGATTTAGTGAACAGTTTTGCAAAGACCTCTCTAGAGATGCAGTGATCGCCGCCATATTGGGTTCTTTCATCTCCTCGATCGATCTCCTCTTCTAATCTTCCTCACCAAAAATAAAAAATCTTTTTATTTATTTATTTTGTATTTAAAAGGAAAAAGAAAGGAATATTAGTATGAAGGTGAGAGTGAGATAGTTGTGGAGAGAAAATGAGAAAGATGTGGAGAGGGTGAGGGAGAGGGTTAGCTAAGTGGTGGTGGGTAGGGAGAAGAAGAATACAAGAGCAACTAAACTAAAAATTATATACTGCTACTACTCAATTAATTAAGTTGATCACGTTCTCTCAATGCGCGTGGGAATCTTGCACAAACCCCTGGGTGGGACCAGAGCTGTCAGCGCCAGGGAACCACTGTGGGATGCATTTTGTCTCGCCTCATCCTTTTTGGCTCCGACATCCCACACGCTTATGGACCGCGCGTGTCCTCCACGTTCCTCATTTTAACAACTTTTTTTTTGTTATTTTTATATCATGGTTTATCTCTACAAAGTAAATTAATATAAAATATCATTAATGGTAGCGTAGCTTATTGGTCATTTATAACTGGATTCTCAGGTTTGAGGATGTTGACAGTGCCCTCTCATTTTATAAATACTTTTTTCCTGAGGTATAATAATAATACCTTGACGTACCGAAGATTTTCTACGTCTTTAGAAAAAAAGGAAAAAAGATTTTAAGTTTTGATAGAAATAGATAAATGGTTAGCTCCTAGAAAGGTGTTAGTGGAAGGGACGAGAATTTGTTGGGTTTTGGAAAAAAAATGAATGGAAAAAGAGATCCGGTAAAAGCGCGATTGCCAAAAAGAATGCCGGAGTATTGTTTGACAGTTTGTGTGGGTTTTGAAAAAAGTTGGTGGATTCTTTTCTTTATTTTATTTTATTTTATTTTAATTTAGAGGCCGGGACATTCCTTGACCTGCCATGTCTGTATTCCTCTCTCATCTTTCTTATCTTTATATGCAATTTCAAGCATTATTAGTTTTAAATCTATTAAATTACTATTAGTATTTGCTAGTCTCTTTTTAGTCTAAAACATCATAGATTAAAAGCATTTTAGGAGAGCTACGTTTTAAATTAGTCTCTCTTTTTTTTTTGAAGGGGGCTGTATCTAAGTGTTTGTGCAAGACGTGTGGGATTAAATTAATCAAAGTGTCTTAGTTGTATTTGTGCTAATACACCAGACAACTCATCTAATTTGATGTCTCACGCAAATTTCTTAATTCAGTATGAAATTCAGGGTCCATTAATTAATGAAACGCAATAAGCCAAAAACTAGAATACTTATAAAGTAGGGAAGGAATATAATTAAAAAATACCGATTAATTTATTAAAAATTAAAAATATATTTTTTATCAGAACGGACAACTATGAAAAATTGGCTAATTTCCATCGTATAGAAGAATTGGTGTCTTCGTTTTAGAGGATCGGCATTATTTACACAACTTGCTATTTTTAAGGTTTATTTTTCAGAATTCAACTCCATTTTTTATATGCAAATGATTAATTTAATTACAAACATGCTTATATACTCCATTCCAAAAACAAAACAAAAAGTCAACTACAAATGATGAAAAAGTCAAACTCCTTCATCTATTATTCTTATAGCTACTAGCTAGCAACATTAAGCAAATATTTTTGGAGGATTTTTCAAAACAATAAATGATATGTTTTTTCCGCCAGATGTGATGCTATTTTTTTTAGCATACTTATGATGTTTTTTAAACACTATTAACTCGCAATTTTTTTTCTTCAATTGGAGTAATATTTAAAGTACTGTATAAATTATAAGTTGGAAGCTAAAATAAATAGTTCGTTCATTTTAATTTAATTCTTGTTTAAAGTTTATTTGTAATCGCTTCTAACAATTTCACTATTTTCTTACTCCTCCTCGAAAAGAGTAATTTCTCCTCAACGACAATTAAAATAAGAATAAAAGTAGAAACTTTTAAGAAAATAAAAATAATTTGATTAAAACAATTTAAATCTTTCTCTATCCCTTTATTGATGCCGGCCGACACCCTAGCCATTTCTCTCAATTTTAAGTGCAGCAATGAAGCAGAAAAGTCTATTAAGAACAAAATCAGAGCTCTAAAGTCATCATATTTTTCAAATTCCAGCCGGCCAAAATGATTGCGATCCATTAATTTCTAAAAACAATTTCATGAATTATCAATTAATTAATTGTACTTCCAATTGATTAAAAAAGTTAATTAGTTTATATAAATTAATTAACATGCACAAGTCCGTAAATCAACGGCTTGCGTTTTTTTATTATTCCAGAAAATCAATTATTCAGAAACAGAGGGAGTATAACTGAACAACCATGAGCTATAGAAAAGCCAAAATTTCCTTTACTTATGTTCAATTGTATGGTGTTTAGCGTGATTTGTTAGGCATTTTTATCTTTAAAATTTGAGGTTATTGATTCGATTCTTGTATGAAATAATTACGTATTGTGAATATCTTATCCTCGACAATTCGATCCGATGTAAACTAGATTAGTCATTGGTCCGTGAGCTTAGAAATACCGAGGATCAAAGGTAAATGTCCCCAGAAAAGGGTGAGCTTAAATCTTGAAGATGGGGACTATTGAAAGTGAAGGGCTCTTGATTTGGTAATCATAGACAAAGGCGGGAGAGAAATAGACAAGCAGAAACCGACGACGAGCTAGCAAGTAACAGACGACATGCCGAATGTACTGGGGCAACCGCTTCGCTTGTAGGAAAACAAAAAAGCTAAATTCCAAATTACAACCTTTTCCTATTGTCCTTTTTCTAAGTTCCTTTTAGTGTATTATTATAATTTTGCATTTCTCTTGATAATGTGTATCAAGTTTATGTTATAGAAAGAGTGGAATTTATCCTTACAATTTAACAAAATATTTTGTTTTTAAAAGACCAGACCAGCATGACTCTTATATAAGCTAATTTAACCACAATCTCATTGTAATCTAGTAATATAAAAGCTAAAATAATTAATAAAAGAAACTGAGGCTTTAGAAAAATGTTCTACGGAAATAATGACACGTGTACATCTTAAATAGTGGATTTTCATAATTATCGGTGTATACAATGATCCTGGGTGTGTGTAAACTGTAAACCGTGTAATGTGTATGGTATACAAGTAGAGGAGGACCCAATAAGATGAATAGGATTTTTCCTGTAATGGAATCTATTCTGAGAAATTGTCAGACCTGACACAATTCCTTTCCTTTCCTCTCTCTCTCTCTCTCTCTTCTCTTGCTCTTTGTGCAGTCTCTCTGCACACTAATATTCCCTTCTGGTTTCTGGGCTTCTGCTTCACCAGCTGGAGAGTCCTTCTTGGGATGTATCACTGTTTTTGTATATTGTTTGAGAAATGTGTCAATCCATGCATCTTCCAATCTTTATTCTCCTCCCAAATTTCAAATCCACTAATTAATTTTAATTATTATACGTACTANCCATACTATATCGTACTCCTACTAGTCATATTTTTAAATATCACCCATTACGTCAGTTATTTCTTATATTTCTGATATATAACGTTTTTGTCCCATTTTATGTGATATTGTTCGTTATGAACCATTATACGTTATGAACTAATAAAAAACTAATTGGCATAA